>CAUYON010186470.1:0-19255 GCA_963573935.1 Arctocebus calabarensis
TGTCTCCCTGTGTCCCCAAAGGGAAGTTTCTGGGCAGATCCCGCCTGGCAGAGATGCCTGAAGTCCTCTCTCCCCAGTCTCACTGTGCCCAGCCGCAAGGAAGCTGTTACTCGTCCGCCATCTTGCTCCGCCCCCCATGTCTTGGAAACTTAATCCCCAAAGTGGCAGTATTAAAAGGTGATACCTTTAAGAACAAGTGACTGAATCATGAGTTGTCAGGGAGTAGGTTGACAGGGAGCTGATACTTTACAAGAGGAAGAGAAACCCCAGCTAGCTCGTGAGCATGCTCAGTCCCCTTGTCGCTACTACCTTTAGCCTTCCCAGGACTCTACAGAGGGCCCCTCCACCCCCAGCAAGAAGGGCCTCACTAGATGTAGCCCCTTGGCCCTGGACTCCTAACCTCCACAACTGTAAGAAATAAATCCCTTTTTCTTATAAATTGATATAAGTAACAGAAAACAGACTAATTCAGGCACCATAACTGTACTCACCTCATACAAGTGGGCAGGTAAAATTTAAAGTGCTTAGAATAATGTCTGGCAATAGTAATGGTCAATAAAGGGCAAGGGCTATTATTGTTATATCTAATTATTGCTGTTGTTATTTAGTGCCAGAGTTCAGACTAAAAGTCAGCTTTCTTTTCTTTTTTTTTTTTTTTGAGACAGAGCCTCAAGCAATCACCCTGGATAGAGTGCTGTGGCATCACAGCTCACAGCAACCTCCAATTCCTGGGCTCGAGTGAGTCTCCTGCCTCCGCCTCCCAAGTAGCTGGGACTGCAGGTGCCCGCCACAACACCCGGCCATTTTTTTGGTTGCAGCCGTCATTGTTGTTTGGCGGGCTGGGCTGGATTCGAACCTGCCAGCTCAGGTGTACGTGGCTGGTGCCTTAGCCTGTTGAGCCACAGGTGCCGAGCCTAAAAGTCAGCTTTCTTAACTCCTAAGGTCAAAGTTGTTTTTACTAAACTCTCTTTTCTTTTTCTGTAGGCTTCCTGTGGACTTTGATCCTTGCCACTTAGCCATTCTCTCTTTTCCACCCTTTTCTACAGAACTCTGGATCAGGTGGAGGAGAAAGAATGAAGGAGGGAAGGGAGGAAAGCGGAAGGGAAAGGGGAGAGAATAGTGAGGATGGCAGATTCCCTCTTCCAGGTGTTTGTGTCTGCCCTGAAAGAATCAGGAAACAAGCACCAAAATCACTCTTGGCAACTGTACAGCTGAAGCTCTAAGCTCTTTCCTGTACATTGGTAGTTAGGTGTGCCAAGAAACAGATATATGTTCTGCATCTCATTTTGGAGTACAGGGCAGTCATCTTTTCAACAGATAACAGGTAAAAAACATCTTGGTCATGGGCGGTGCCTATAGGTCAGTGGGTAGGACTCCACCCAAGTACACCAAGGTTGGCGGGCTTGAACCCAGCCCCGGCCAGCTAAAACAACGACAACTGCCACAACAACAACAAAACAAACAATAAAAATAACCTTGGTCATGACAAAGATGTTTGTCTTTGACCGACATTGACTTTTTCCAAACTATATTTAATGCAAAGGAGGAAAAGGCCTACATTTCTGGAACTTTCCATACATTATAACTTTCAAGATTGGTCATAATTCGCTTCAAACTCCCGTCGTGTGAGGCTGGGTGCAGTAGCTCATGCCCGTAACCCTAATATTCTGGCAATCCAAGGCAGGTGGATTGCTTGAGCTCAGGAGCTGGAGACCAGCCTGAGGAGAGTAAGACCCTGTCTCTATTAAAATAAAAAATTAGCGGAGCATGGACAGGGGCCTGTAGTCCCAGCCACTCATAGGTTGAAGCAAAAGGATCACTTGGGCCCAAGAGTTTGAGGTTGCTGTAAGCTGTGACTCCACGACACTCTACCTAAGGTGACAGAGTCAGACTCTGTCTAAAAAGAAAATCCCCGTGTGTAATGGTGTAATGTTGCTTCCTCTGCTCATCCATTTGCCCTGACTTATTTCTTCCCTGGCAGAAAGGTGCGTCTCCCTCCCGCTCCACTTCTGGTCCACACAGCCAAACAGAGACCCTGAGTCCTCTCCTCACACAGCGCTGCACCAGAGCCCCCCAGAGCAGGGAGTGGGCCCCGGGTGGGTGAGGGGCAGGGGAAATGACAAGCGCCCACGATCTCCAATTATGACCGTTTTCTCTCCTTCTGTCCCTTCCTGCCCCACCTTCCTGCAGCCCCAGGGGCGGACACTTTGGGGACTGTTTCCCTCTGCACACTCCTGGCATCCCCTGGGCTCGGCCCGGACCACCTGGCTCTGCAGCCGACTTGGACGCATGCAAGCCAGAAGAGGAAACAATCTCTCTGCGAAGAACAGCCGCCCTTGGCCTGAATCCATCAAACAGGATTTATTGGGAAAGGACGAGGGAAGGCAGGAGGAGGGGGACACAGTACACGATACACAGTACACGAAGTAAACATGAGTCAAGGTGTGGCGCAGAGTGGCAGGAGGACAGAGAAAGTGCAGGGAACCTCAGGCGCGTTTTCATCACTCAGCCTAATGGAAGCGTCTAATTCAAGGCAGATTATCCGGGTTCATGACCAACAAGTGTGCCGGGCACCATCCTGGGGGCTTTCACAGATGGGGACTCATTTAATCCTCCTAAAACACCCGGCAGGGCCATCCGTTTACTTCTCTTTGTTTGTGTCACTTTGCATGATGTCAAGGCTCATGCATGTCCGATTCATTTCTTATTCACCTTAGTGTCATTCCTACATTCTGTTAGGTTGCAATCTAATCTATAGAGATCACCAGCAAGGTCTTCTGCATGAGACTCGATGTACCCAAATATTTTTTACTCGTGAAAGTAAGACTAGCAGGGATGTCACATGTGCCAAGGCCACAGCCCCCAAAACTCAGGTACTTCAGACAGCACGCCCAGTGGTTACTCCCACTGCACAGGAAAAGAAAAACATGATCTCTTTTTAAAACTGCCTGGCAGTGTAATTAGCCATAGCGATGTGGAGGTTAACGTTAGGGGAAGCTGGGCAAGAAAGAACTTCCTGTGCAATCTTTGCAACTTCTTTGTAAACCTGGAACTATTCCAAAATAAGAAATTTATTTTAAAGAAATAGGCTGCAGTCTGGCAGTGTAAATACCGTGGAACCTCTGTACGTTGACTACCCAAGGGGCTGTACCAACTGGTCAACCCACAGAAGTGGCCAATGTAAGGAACTGGGCCTACTGTACGTGTGGTCCAGGCCCAGTCTGTGAAAATTAGGTCAACTCAAGGAAACGGTCTACATTAGGAGGTAGTCAACTACAGAGGTCCCACTGCAGTTCCAAAAGGGAAATAATGCAGGCAACACCTGTCATCCTGCTAGCTTGTCCATCCCTGATCTGTGGCCAGTAGCATGGTGCCCACATGAGGTGAGCATTTGTTCAATACTGCCACATCTGTGCTGCTCACGGGAGGAAAGATTGAGAGGGTTAAGGTTAGTGATGCCTTGCAGTAAAAGGGGTCCTGATTCGGATGTGGGGAGGTTGGGGGGGCAGCTTCTCTGAGAAAATAATCTGTATGAATGTTCACTTATTGTTTGGTGAGTGTGCTAATAAAGTATGAATATTAAATTGTTACATGCTGAAAATGCCTTCAGTTGGTAGTGCGGCTTTTAGCTTTATCCCGTCTTTGCCATAAAAAAATATACTTTTAAAAATTACAATTACCAGTCTCCCTTGGTCTCCGAAATGAGACAGACTGTCATTTTGGGAATGGGGCTGGGAGAGGGGCTTAATGTGGTTTGGGAGAAGGAGAAGGCAATTTCGGAGTCAGAGAGATCTGAGTTTGAACCCCAGTGAATGACTGAGGTATCCAGGCATGTGATGTTTGATCTTCAGATTCTTCATAGGTCAAGTGGAGGCAATCCTACTTCCCTGACAGGATCAGGAACATTAAAACGTATAAAATGTAAGATATTTACTGAGCATGTGCTCAGGAGAGAAGGACAGGAATGAATAAATGAGTAAACATGATTAAGATTTAAAACTAAACATTCATGCCTAATTTAATAAAAAATCAAGCATTGATAAAGGAAAAAAAATCTATTGGGTAGCTTAGTGGTTAGAGACATCCCATTATGGCAACTATCTGTGAGTTCTCAGCAGGTGGTGTTTTCAGCTGACCGTGACCAGGGTGGTACCCACTTCAGGGCGTGAGTGCTAGTATCAAATGGACCTGAATGTAGTCTCCCAGAGACGCTCGGTGTGAGCAGAGCGGATTCCACACTGGCTCTTGCAGATCGTAGGGCCGTGGGCAGTCACAATGAGACAGGCAAAATACCTCCAGACAGGTTAGGATCGTGGCTGTGATTTGCCACGAGACTCTAAAAATTTTCTTGGTTTCTGAAGGGGCAGAAGGGTGCCAGACAGTTGAGAATGAGGGCGAACCCTGACCAGGTGCAGCCCCCAGGGTGGGCATCTAGCTTGCCCAGAAGGGGGCGCACTCCCTGGGGCATCGCTTCTCCTGGGACCTTGGACGTGGCATTTTGGAGAAGCATAAAACCGCCTTGTCTTCTTGCCAGGCCAAGCTGCGTTTTCGATCAGCTATCACTACCCTCGGTTGTTGTCTTTACTGTCTCATAAAATTAGGCTGACAGCTGAGGAAAGCAGACACAGCCTGAATTTATTAGCCAGAGTCATGTTCCCTGAATCGTGACCTGGAAGAAGTTCTGCCTATCACTCATCGAGGTTTCTCTCTTCTCTCTTGTCAGTCTTCCGTAGAAAATGCCAGTATTGTTGCAGAAGAACAGCTCATGCCTGTGGCAGCTTTCTCTTCTACGAAATGTGTATAAGTCAGAGACCGGGGAAGGTTCTCAAAATTTGTCTGAACCTAAATCCGCTATTTAAACATACGTGCTCCTGGGCCCCTTCTTTAAGGTGCAGAGTGAGGGGCTATTCAGGGAGGACCCTGGAATGGGTATTTCTAGAAAGTTCTCCTTGGTGATTATGGTAACCAGTCAGGATTGGGCATCCCTGACCTGCTGGGTTACTTTGGTCTGGAACATTCTAGATTGTGGAAGTCCAGCTCCTCCCTGGTTTATGTATTTGCCAGTCCTGTCATGTACAAAGCTTAGAAATCATTTCCTAACAACCCATGGAAGTCCTACAATCACTGGTGCTTTCTTGCTGTCTCATGCCCATTTTTGCCTAAATGGCTTCAGGATTCCGTTCCCCACCAATCACTTGGCCTCAGGGGAGAATCTATCCAAGGTGTGACCCGCAGCCCCACAGTGCTGGCCACCTGGAAGCAATTACATGTGCCAGCTCTGCAGCCCCACCCAAGACCTCCTGAATCAAAACCTCCATTTGCCAGGCTCCTGAGGAGATTTGTGAACACATTAAGTCCCAAGAAAGTGCTGGTTTGCTTACTTGTTCTCAGCTTGGTTGCACATTGGAATCATTTGCAGAATTTTTAAAACTACCAATGCTTGAGTCCCGATGCCCAGGGTTCAGGGGTTGTTTTAAATTCCCTAGGTGGTTCCCTTTTTTTGGTCTTCTGAGACAGAATCTCACTCTGTTGCCCTGGGTTGAGTGCCATAGTGTCATCATGGCTCCCAGCAACCCCAAATTCCTGGGCACAAGCGACCCTCTTGCCTCAGCCTCCCAAGTAGCTGGGACTACAGGTGCTGGCCACAATGCCCCACTTGTTTTTCTATTTTAGGTAGAGAAAAGGTCTCACTCTTGCTCGGGCTGGTCTTAAACTGCTGATCTCAAACAATCCACTCACCTTGGCCTCCCAGAGTGCTAGGATTATAGGCGTGGACTTCCCCAGCTGATTCTAATGAGCCACAAAGCAATGCTGGATAGATGGTTTAAAATAAAAAGCCAAATGAGCTTTGGGGGAGGTTTGCAGAGGGAGCAGCAGGGAGGGGTTCTGTGTATCATCACTGGTTTGCTTTATTTTCCTTCACTCAACTCATAAAATCATGGAACACAGAAAGAACTAAAGACTTCTTCCACTAACAGAGATGGCCTTGAAACCTTCAGATTGAATAGGCAGGAAGCTGGATGGAAGACAGCAATGTCATGAGACCCTTTCAGATCTGTTTGGGAGCCTGCACAGGTGGACTGGGCTCCCTGGAGCAGGACAGATTCCCCCTGCCTTGGAGTGCAGCAAGCCTGAGTCTTAGACATAGGAAGAATACACCCCATGACATGGACACCTCTCTCCCCATGACATGGACACCTCTCTCCCATTCTTCTGTTCCTGTTGAAAATATTGTTTCCGTAAGAAATCAATTATACACTGTTTATTGGGCTATGATACACTCAACTGTTCATTTGCGGAAAATGACAAAAGGCTTTATGTAAAACTTAAGCTCTGTGAATATTGACTGAACTTAATTTCTAATGCATCTAAACTCTCACAAAGTTCTCGTTCATGCCCCAGAGGCAGTCTCTTTGCATCAGCAAGGCCAGGGATGTGGTACCAGGTCCTTCCTTGTGAGCCCTTTGAGGGCCTGGGTGGTAGACTGGAAGGCTCAGATTTGACTTTGGTTTGGACAGGACCCCTCTGGTCCCCAGTTTTCTCACCTGGATTCTAGAATGATTGCATTTGGGTGAAGATAAGGGAGGGGCCAAGTGTGTGAGAGCACGTGGGCTTTTCTCTTAAGCTAAGGGACCATGGAGTCTGGTATCACAGCTGTCCCTGAGTTCTCGGACAATCCCAGGCCCTTTAGCACTGAAGGAGACACTGTTCCCCTTGCACTGCTCACGGACGGCTCAGAGGGCACGTGGGAACCCACAGCTGTGGCGTGATGACTAACCCTGAGTCAAGTGTTAGGGCTCAGAAAATCTTCAACAATAAAAATAGCTCAAGGAAGGTGGCAGCTTCAATTCTCTGTGCTTTAGTGTGGGTGATGCCTCTTGCCACACTACTTGTGGGAGGCCCTTAGAAAACATATCTGAAACTCCACATCAAACTCCACTCCCATTTAGTTAACCCTCCCAGAGTTGGGGGAAACTCCAGGGAATGCTGCAATTGGAAACATTTACAGCTGGCCCCTTCACCTTCTTTGGAGGAGCTGGGCTGTACCCTGTGCTGGCACCCAGTCCACAGAGGACTCTTTAGATGGGATGGAGATTACCAATCTGGAGGACAAAGAGCTGTGACAGCTGCGACCTGATATGAAGCCTGGTGACCTCCATGGTGGGCTCACCTGATGTGAAGTTGGCTTTAGATGTGAGTTGGGGGAAAGGGAGAAGGGCTCGTCGCCAGGCACTCTCTGCTCGCTGTGCCCTCAGTGTGGCCCTGAGAAAGGCGCTCAGCCTTTGGCCCCAGGGTGCCTCAGCAAACGAGAAGCAAGGCCATCAGAAGCACACTGAGGCTGTGACTCTTTTGTCATTTTCAGCCCAGGAAAAGAAAAAAGAAAAGAATGCTGGTGAGAGTATAAGATGCTCTTTCAGGGCAAGAAATAGTATTTGGGGCGAATCTAAGGAAGTAATTTTGTGAACTTTCACACAGAAGCAACAACAACAACAACAAAAATGACTACATTTTGATGCCCAAATTGAGAAGAGTTTGCCTCAAATCTTCCACAGAAAGCCTAAGGAACAGCTCAAAATGCAAACCAGCTGGATCAGGGATGGAGGTGATCAGAGCATCCCCTGCCTCCCCACTCAGAAGCACAAGGAAAATATGTTGGGCTTCAGATATCGGGGACACCACGGGTGGGGATACAGAGACAGAAACAGAGAGAAACTCTGAAAATAACTGTACATTTATTCACTGTGTGCCTACCATGCGGAAGATACTCTGCTAGATCCTGTTACATTCTGCTTTTGACAGTCAAGGATCAACCTTTTATTTTTTGAGACAGTCTCACTCTTCACCCTGGGTGGAGTGCCATGGCATCATAGTTCATAGCAACCTCAAACTCTTGGACTCAAGTGATCTTGCCTCAACCTCTCCAGTAGCTGGAACTACAGAGGCCCACCACAAAGCCCAGCTATTTTTTTTTTTTTTAAATAGAGTCTTGCTCTTGCTTAGGCTGATCTCGAATTCCTGAGCTCAAACAATCCACATGCCTCTGCCTCCCATGATGCTGGATGGCTCGGCACCTGTAGCTCAGTGGTTAGGTTGCTGGCCACACACAGGGGGCCTGGCGGGTTTGAACCCGGCTCTGGCCTATTAGACAACAATGACAACTAGAACAAAAAAAATAGCCGGGCATTGTGGCAGGCACCTGTATTCTCAGCTACTTGGGAGGATGAGGCAAGAGAATTGCTTAAGCCTGAGAGTTTGAGGTTTCTGTGAGCTATGATGCCATTGCACCTAACCGAGGATGACATAGTAAAACTCTGTCTCAAAAATAGATGTTGGGGAAACTGAATATTTGTCTACAGAAAAATGAAACTGGATGTCCACATCTTATTCCATACAAAAATCAACTCAAAAATAGGTAAAAGACCTAAATGTAAGACCCAAAGTAATAAAACTACTAGAAGAAAATTCTTCAAGATGTTGGTATGCGTAAAACCTCAAAATCATAAGCAATGAAAGTGAAACAAAAACAGAATTATATCAAACTCAAAAAGTATGCACAGCCAAGGAAACAATCAACAGAGTAAAAAAGACAGCTTATATAATGGGAGAAAATATTTGCTCCTCACTTCACAGGGGATTAATATCCAGAATATACAAAAACTCAAGTATCTCAACAGAAAAAAATTGAATTAAAAATGGACAAGTACTCTGAACAGGTATTTCTCAAAAAATGACATATGAAAGGACAACAAAGGCATGAAAAAATTCTCAGCATCACTAATCATCAAGGAGATGCAAATCAAAACCGCATCTCACCCCGGTTGGGATGGCTACTGTCACAAAGACCAAAAGTAACAACTGCTGATGAGGATCTAGAGCAAAGGGAACTCTACATACACTGTTGGTGGGAATGTAAACCAGTACAGCCACAATGGAGGGAGGTTCCTCAAAAAACTGCAAATAGAGCTACCATATGACCCAGCAAGCCCACTGCTGAGAATTTATCCAAAGCAAAGGAATTATTATATCAAATCCAGACCCTGCTGTTTATTTTGTGGCACTATTCACTGTAGCCAAGATACAGAATCAACCTAGGTGTCCGACAACAGACGAATGGATATAGAAAATGTGGTATATATGCAAATGGAATACTATTGCTAATGCAATAGTATTATTATATGCAAATGGAATACTATTACTAATGCAATAGTATTATTACTATTATTGCAATTACTAGTATTGTAATACTAATGTTCTACTATATACTCAGCCATAGAACAAGAATTATGGCCTGTCATTCACAGAAGCATGGATGAGATTAGAGGAAGTTATGCTAAGTGAAAATAAGCCAGGAACAGAAAGCTAAAGACTGCATGTTCTCACCAGATGTGGAAGCTAAAAAAAAAAATTGATCTCATAGAAGTAAAAAGCAGGACAAAGAATACTAGAGGATGGGAAGGGGAAGGGGGAAACAGAGAAGAAGAGAGATTTGTTAAAGGACCCAAAATTACAGCTGCATAGTATGAGTAAATTCTCACGTTCTATATTACTGCAGGATAACTATAGTTAATAGCAGGCTGGGCACTGTGGCTCATGCCTGTAATCCTAGCCTTCTGCAATCCTTAGGTTGGAAGAATACTTGAGGTTGGGAGTTTGAGACCAGACTGAGCAAGAGAAAGACCCCATCTCTACCAAAAACTAGAAAAATTAGCCAGGTGTGGTGGTGCACACCTGTAGTCCCAGTTACTTGGGAAGTTGAGGCAGGAGGATTGCTTGAGCCCAGAAGTTTAAGGTTACAGTGAGCTATGATGATCCCAGAGCACTCTACCCAGGGTGACAGAGTGAGACTCTAACTAAAAAAAAAAAAAAAAAATACTATATTATATTTGTTAATGGAAAAAAATAGTAAAGTTTATAATTTGCAACAACAGAATGTTATTTCTCATAAAAGGTTTACAGCCTGTGGTGGCCAGGTTGGGAAATAGGGCTCCCCGTAACAAGCTTTGAGAGAGGGACAAAGGGAACAGGATTTTATACTGAACAGGGTGTTAAATATACCTATTTAACAAACTAGAGGAAGAGTTGTAAATATTCCCGAAAAGAGACCTGTACTCCTGAGCAGTGGGGCTTTCTGTTCTTTTATGGGGTCCTTGTTTAAAATTGCCACCCCCATGTCAAAAAGGTGAAACAAGGACACAAAACCCTATAGATTGTTAAAACCACTTTAGTTGCTGGTCTTTTATCAGGGGAGACCACTGGTCTGGCCCTTAGAAAGGTGGTCATTAGTAAAGGAGAGGTAAAATGATGCCTCCAACTTCCTATCTCATCATGGCTGGGAACTCAGTTTCAAGATTTTTCTGGGATGCTCTTGGCTAAGAGCGGTCCATTCTGTCAGTGAGGGGGGGTTATTTTTAGTTCACATATGGTTTCAAATAGCTAGTAAAATGATATTGAATGTTCTAAACACAAAGAAATGATAAATGTTTGAGATAATGGATACACTAATTATCTTGATCTGATCTCTCTGCATTATAGACATTAAAACATCATGTACCCCATAAATATGTATAATTATTATTTGTCAATTAAAAAATAAAATTAAGAAAAAATACAGATACTCCCGAACGTGGTGGTGGGTGAAACTTTTCATGTGGGAAGGTTGCATTAATTTACTTATAATCAAATAAGACTGCAGTCAAGAAACTACAAGTAGATATACTTAAATGTACATTATTTTGTAGAAATGTAACTTCTATGAAACTAATAATTTTTTAAAAATGAAAACTATTTGTTAATTCTAAAGTTACCTAACCTTTTTTTTTTTTTTTTTTTTCCGCCACAACGCCCGGTCATCTTTTGGTTGCAGCCATCATTGTTGTTTTTGGCGGGCCCGGGCTGGATTCGAACCAGCCAGCTCAGGTATACGTGGCTGATGCCTTAGCCTATTGAGCCACAGGCGCCTAGGCAAGTTACCTAACTTTTTAATGACTTTGTTGTGTCTGCTTTTTGTTGGAAACCACTTGAGCATTTGGTTGTTGTTTCAGTTGATCCTCTAGATGAGCATCAGTCATTTGTGACCTTAAGGGTGTCTCGATTTGGGTTATGTAGGAAAATGTAGATTAATAGCAATAAGTGGTTGAAAAGCAAGAAAGCATTTGTCAAGCATGTTGCTGAAGCTGTTGGTTTTCTACAGCATTTTTCCATGTTTCAATTGGATTTTTTTTTTTTTTTTGGTAGAGACAGAGTGTCACTTTATTGCCCTTGGTAGAGGGCTGTGGCATCACACAACTCACAGCAACTCCTGTGTTTAGGCAATTCTCTTGCCTCAGTCTCCCAGGCAACTGGGACTACAGGCACCTGCAGTTTTATTGTAGCAGTTTGGCTGGGGTCGGGTTTGAACCTGCCACCCTCAGTATATGGAGCCAGCACTCTACCCACTGAGCCACAGGTGTTGCTCTCAATTGGATCTTTCAAACGATGACTTTAAAATGTCATCTACTAAAATCTTAATCAATTCTATCCATAGTTCTTTAGATGTCTTGGTAATATCAACTAGGGAAGGCTGAAATGCTAATTTGAATGTGATGTCTTGATTCTCAAAGTTGGTGAACCTTTCGTTGTATTCTCAGCAATGTTACTGCTCAGTCACTGCTCAGCAATGACTTTGATAACTGGGGAAAATATTCTTCTGATATTTCCTTTTGAAGAAGAAATCTTTGGAACAAGGCTGTCTTTTTTCAAAATGCTCAGATTTCCTGCCACATATCATATATAGACTTAGTTTTACCCTGCAAAGAGATATTCAAGTTGTTTTGATTTAACATGATGTCACACAGAAATGCTGCATTCTGATACAAATCTTCTTTTAATTAATTCGCATTGATGATTCTGTTCTTCATAAAATTTAATTATCTGTTTTTGCAGAGATAAAATTTTGACTAACTCCTGTCCTTGCAATAGCCAACACACTTTAGAATGATAAAGCAAATCTTCACTGAATTCGTCCCCATTCAACTTGAACATGTTACAAAACTGAGGCTGCCATGTTGCATTTGCACAAATATAGTTAACAATATGTGTAACTTGTTGCAATATGTCCCATAAAATAGTAGCTTTTGCACATATTTTGCTGATGCAAGATACAATAAAAAGAAATGAGACCATCTGGATCTGTTAATACATTTTTTAATCTGTGCAATAAACTCTTCATGTTTTCCTGACATGGAAGGTGCACCATCTCTACATATATTCACTAAATTTACCAAATTCAGTTTAACTCCATGATATTTATCTTGAAAGTTGTTCAAGTTATCTACCCCCCATGCCCAAAGTGAGTAACTCCTCATAGCCAAGAAGATCTTCTGTTATGACCCAAATGAAGTATGAAAACTCCACCAAGTCAGTAGTACCAACTGATTCATACAAAGTGATGGAATAATTTATATTTTCCCTTTGAAGCATTGCAGGAAATTTTTCTGTTAAGTTGAAGGCTAATTCATTCTGCTGTCAGTTATAGTTCTCTTTCAAAGAGGCAGTTATTTATACTTTTAAATGTTATCAGGGTCTAAGTATCCTACCACTTCAACAATGTATTCTTTCACAATTTCTGCATCAGTAAATTGCCTCCCTTTTCCCCTGAGTATAATCTACCTTATAAGTTGCTTCAGTGGTATTATTTCCAGGTCTCATTGCTGCTTTAAAAAATTGTCTTTGCTTTTGCTTTTATTTTTTATCTTTTAATTTCTGCAATGTAACATTTCATGCCTCCCCCTCTAATTTAAAATATTTGTGATCCTTATGAGTGTTATAATGCTGATGAGCATTGAATTTCTTTTTCTTTCTTTCTTTTTTGTTTTTTTAGAGATAGAGTTTTACTTTGTCGCCCTTGGTAGAGTGCTGTGGCGTCACAGCTCACAGCACCCTCCAGCTCTTGGGCTTAGGTGATTCTCTTGCCTCAGCCTCCCAAGTAGCTGGGACTACAGCACCTGCCACAATGCCCGGCTATTTTTTTGTTGCAGTTTGTCCAGAGCCAGGTTTGAACCCGCCACTCTCTGTATATGGGGCCGGCACCCTACCCATTGAGCCACAATGCTGCCCAGCATTGAATTTCTTTAATGTTGATGTTGCAGTATCACAATGCAAGCAAATTATCTCAGGTTTAGCATAAATGAAATAATATTGCAATTCCTAATCCTCATTTAAAAATCTGTTTTCTTCTTTCAGCTTTCTCTTGGTCTTTTATGACAGAATAGTTATTAAGCAAACAGAATTTTAAAATACCATCAATTAGGCCAGGAACAGTGGCTCACACCTATAATCCTAGTACTCTAGGAGGCCAAGGTGGGTGAATTGCCTGAGTTCACAGGTTCAAGACCAGACTGAACCAGAGAGAGATCTTGTTTTTAAAAATAGCTGCACATTGTGGCAGGTGCCTGTAGTCCCAGCTACAGGTGAGGCTAGGGCAAGAGAATTGAGCCCAGGAGTTTAAGGTTGGTGTGAGCTGTGATGTCATGGCACTCTACTGAGGGTGACAAAATGAGATTTTCTCAAAAAAAAAATTGTCAATTGTGCAACTATTTGTAAATTCCACTTCAGACAGAAATGGTGCCCCATTGTCAAAAGCTGATGACAGACTGGAGTACCCAATTCCCATAAACTCTCACCAACCAGCCATGTGTAGCAGTGACACCAGTTAGGTGGGGGAAGTTAGAACTAAAACATGAAATAACAGCGGTCAATTTAGTTCTTATGGCTTACTAATATTCTAATTACGCCGTCAAACTGGGAGGATTGTTTCACTGAAACTTATTTTATTCTTTGGTACTTTAAATATTTTAATTTAAAAATAAAATATGAATATAAAAGATGACTAAAAATGTCTTAATAAAAATAATAAAAGAATTGATTCTGTAAAACTTGGATTCAGTCAAAGGCCCTACTTAAGGACCCAGAAGGTCACATTTGGTCTTAAGGTCATAGGTTCCCCACCTCTGCCTAAGACCAATCAGAGACCTAGCAAGTCAAAATCTCTGGGAATGGTACAAGGGCATTTTAAAGCTGCACAGGTAAGTCTAAGGCCCACCCTGGTGAAGATTCACTAAGGGAAACTTCAAGACAGTTTGTGCTACTGGTCAGGCCCCTGTGAGGGTCTGTGATTGGGTAGGAAGTCCGGCCAGGTATGTCCTTTGCAGGGTGCCTGCAGCACACCCATCTGCTCCCATTGGCCAGCGCCCAGCCCCTTCAAGATTGCACTGGTGGTGCCTTGTAGCCTTGGACTGTTCTCTCGGAGCAATTCGAGTGCAGTGTCAGTGTCTTGTCCTCTTCTATGGGCCCAGCAGTACCTTGCACATCCCTGGCCCCACCAAGGGAGCTCAGTGTGCATTTGCCAATTGATTTCAGTGAGCCAAGCAATGAGGCCCACAAGGAAACAGAGAGGGACAAGTGGGAAGTTCCCATTTCTTTACTCTTCCAGCAGCAGGATATAACTGACAAAGTGAATTGTTCTCAAAAGGCTATTATTTTGAATCAAAAAAAGGAGACCTGCAAAATGCATATTTACAAATGTCCTTCTTTTAGTGTAAAAGGTTGCTATGGAAACCTTGAGTGCAACACTAATTTCTGGCTTAGGAGCTTGAAGGGCTTCTTTTATTAACCCAGGTAGACTGCTGGGCTCAGGCTGCTGCAGCCGTTGAAGCTTGGTGGCACCTGCCAGTGCCTAGGGACGAAGGAGGAGAATTCCCTCAACACGGAAGCTCTTCCAGCACTCAGGATGACACGCTCTCTTTCAAAATGGATAATTAGGCAAGGCAAGCAGCATCTGCCTCCCTGAGATCAAATCCTCTTCATTTCAAAGCCTTCACATATGTGAGCCACTCCAACCCCAATCTGGCTTTGGCTGGCAGGAAGGACTTGGCCTTCATACCACACAAACTCAGTTCCTCCTCCAGAGCCCAGGCATATGGGAGGAACTCCAGGGCCTTTATCCGGTGCCCAAGCCAGCTCACAGAAACATCTCAATTATCAAGACTGCTGGCACGACTGCTGCTTTGCAGAGGCATCAGGACACTAAGAATTGCACACTTAGTTGCATGGAGCCCTCTTCTAAAGGGTGAAGACCTACCCCCAACTCCACCTGACTCTATTTTCTAAACTCAAGTACCAAAGACAAAACAACAGTAATGGCTCGGAGATGGTATAAAAGGAAGAAAATAGTGCTTTGTACTTCATGGGAATGTTTCCTTAGCTCTGAAGTCCAGAGTATCTGCTTTTGGGCTAGCAGAGCCCCCTCCCCAGGGATGTGAAAGCAAGTCGAGCTGTGTCATGACTGGCTGTAATACAAGTTTCTCCAGGGTAAGAACTGGTCTTTTATTTTGTATACTTGGTGAATCTCACTTGGACCCTGGCTCCAAGTCTTCCCTTTGGAGACTGTGAGCTGGGCTCTCAGTGTCTTTAAGGACATGACACCTCTCCGTCTGTCCCCAAAGCATCCCCCCACCATCAAAGATTGCACACTGCGTTTGAAACCTAGTGGGATACAGCAAAGCAACTAATCCAGGATCTGCACCCTCAGGGCCTATCCATGCCTGTTTCCTGAAATGTTATACAAAAACCCTTCCACTTTCCTTCCAAAACAGAAAATACAGTAGATCAAGAGGTGTGTGGGTTGAGAACTAGCATGAAATGCTGAATTGATCTTTAGAGATGCAGGGGGAAAGGCTAGAAAGAAATCTTAACTCCAACCACTCCTTACCTTACCTCCCACCTATCCTGACCGATCTTCTGATCCAGCCTGAGGGTTTTATAACAATAAAGCCCCAAACTGCTGCTGAGGAGACCGCTAGCACTCACTGAAGCTTCCTATCAAGTCCTTGTCCCATTAGGGTGAGAATCGCGGACTAGTTGAGCACCTTCTCGCCAAGGCAAGAAAGAAGAGGATGCCATGGTGAGCTTTCATGCAGAGGACAGCTCAGCAGATGCTGCAGAACTCTTCACTGAATTCAGGATAGAGTAAGGCAAATGTTAATAGAATAAGCCAAGGCTAAAGGCAGAGAGCAGATCATGACGCTCAGGACCATGACCCTGGACTGGGTTGTGTGGAAGCACCTCTAAAGGCAGGCCATGACTGTCAGCACTCAGCCTCATTCATGCTCACTGGGTGCAGAGGCTTTGCCCTCCCTGCGCCCAACTTCCCCTTTTCCAGAGGATGCTCTGTTCCCACAGCACTTTCTCATAACGCCCCTGATTTGCCAGTAATTCATTTTCCAAAATGGCAGCCATTCTTGTTGACTCAGGCAGTAGCCTACCAGGAAACGCCTTTGCACTGTGTGCCCACAGCTAACCCAGGTCCCACTGGTGGTGCTGATGGCCTCAGGGACCCAAGCACAGTCTCAGCTACTATCTTGGGTGTGTGAGTGGGGTTGGGAGTTGGGGTACTCAGTATAGGGTGGAGAGACCACAGGAGCTCCGAGGGCTGAGGGACACGGAGCCAGGGCTGAGCCCCACCACTTGCCCCCTGTGTGGCAAGCACAGGGGAGCAGCAATAGATCCTATTTCACAGTGTTCTTGTCAAAATGCAGCAAGATACTGCATGGATGATGATCAGCACAGTCCCTTGCCCACGCTAATACACTATTACTGTTAATAATAACACTTTTGGTTTCCCAGGGCACAGAGTTTGATTAATCAAAACTTGTCATTGGCAGTGCACTGTCACCACTGCTCTTACCCTGCCCCTCCTCTCAGAGGGACCATTTTTATCTACCAGATTTATTCCTTTGGGGTTTTTTTCCCTGTGTTTGCTGCTTTATCACATATATATTCACCTAAACAATATATCACTTTGCTTTGTTTTGTTTTTGAACTTTATAAAAGGAGTATGATGCTCTGTGTAGTTTTCTGGGACTTGCTTTCTTCACTCAGTGTTATAATACCAACCATCATTACACCAATGCCACCCACATTCAATCACGTTGACGGATGCAACTTTGGTTCATTCTCCTTTTTTTGCATAATATTCTGGCATGTAAATATAGTACTATGTATACTTTTCCTATTCTTGGACATTTGCATTTTTTAAAATAAATGGCTTTATAGAGATATAATTCATGTACCACGCAAGTCCCCTATTTAAAGTGTACAACTCAATGGTTTTTAGAATCTTCTTAGAGTTGAGTAACCACAATGACAATCAATTCTAGCGCATTTACATCAGGCAAAAAGAAACCTCATGCATATATTAGCAGTGACTCTCTACTTCTCTCCCATTCATCCAGCCCCCAACAACCTTAATCTACTTTCTGTCTCTATAGATTTGTCTATTCTAGACATTTCATAGAAATGGAATCATGTAATATGCAGCCCAGCTTCTTTCACTCAGCATAATGTTTTCAAGGGTCATCCGTGTTGGTAGAATGTTATTAATGCTTCATCTTATTGCCAAATAATCTTTCCCATTTTATTTATCTATTCATTAGTTTGTGGACATCTGAGATATTTGTAGTTTTTTTTTTATTTGCTAAACAGTGATATTAGGAGCATTGTACCACATTATTTGCAGGGCACACGTCCAAGAGTTTCCCTAAAAGTATATCCTGGGAGTTGTTGTAATAAAAAGAGGGCAAATGATCAACTCTACTAGATAATGGCAAATTGTCCAAAATGTTTTAACAATTTACACTCTCACCAGCAAAATAAATACCACTGACCTACATTCTCGCTAACATTTGGCAAGGCCAGAATTTCTAGTTTTTATACAGGTTGTTGACTTCCTTTTTTCAACAGGCAAGTCACTGTTCTGCATTTGACCCATTGCCTGATAATGAGCTTCTAATGGGGATTGGACAGAAACGGCTGCCTGCCTGATAGCTTCTTCTGTAATTATCAGCTCTTCTCTATAATAGCTCTAGCTTTTGTGTTCTGACCCAGAATTCTGATGTTACTGTTTATAGTAATGTTCCTCCTTCCCAGATGTTTCATCTGCTGGCTGGTTCTGGAGTCCCCACCTCTGCCTCTTTTCAGGCAGAAAGGAGAGTGTGCTGTCCTGTGTCCTCGGTCCTGGTAATAAATACCTCCCATGCACACACACACACATACACAACGCATGCACACACACACGCACACACTCTCATATCCTGGGCTTCCAGCCACATCTAGACAATAGAATGACAGCATGCAGAAACCCAGTGCAATGTCTTCTAACCCAGAGAGAAAACCCCACTCTTCATTTGAACAGCTCATCCCATGAGTGCCGGGGAAGGAGGCGCTCCCAGGGTTTGTTTTTCTACTGTCAGCCAATTTCCGGACCATCAAACTCAAGCTCCGGTGAATGTGGTTGTAATTCCCATGTACTGAATTCTCTCCAGAATCTCATTTTATTTATTTACTTACTTTCTTTCCCATTAATTAAATTTCGATAGCATTTTCTCTCCAGAGAGCTCTACAAATAACTTTTACAATAAACACTTCATAAAAAGACTAACTCTGAAAGTCAGTAGAGACAAAAGAAGCAGAAGAGAAAGCATAAGAAACAAAAGAACTGGGGTAGGGGTGGGGGAGTTAGATTTTAGGATGGTGGTGCATAGGAAATACTTGAGGTCCAGAAGTCATCGGTGGAGAAATGGGTGGTCAGTTGACCCCTCCAGCTCTCTGCTCCTTCAGGATGGCCCAGCAGCAGAGGGCCACCTGGCCTGTGACCTTACTTGTATCAAATGGCTTTCAACCTGGACCT
Organism: Arctocebus calabarensis; assembly: GCA_963573935.1. Lineage (NCBI taxonomy): Eukaryota > Metazoa > Chordata > Mammalia > Primates > Lorisidae > Arctocebus > Arctocebus calabarensis. The sequence goes on from CAUYON010186470.1 coordinate 18,725, forward strand.
CTTGGGTTGGCTGAGGCTTTGCCAGGCCTGCATCACTGTTCCCTTGGCCAGTCCTGGCTCTACCTGGTCCCTGTCACAGGGGCTGAGTCCTGGTCAACCCCTGGCACCCCAACCATCTCCACGTTTGTTTCTGGCAAATTATGTCTGCATGACTACATTATTTAACATTTCACCAATCTCAGGTTGTTTGATGTACAGATTAGTTGTGATTTTTTTTTTTTTGCAGATATTAATAGGACTTAAATGAATGCTTTTTTTTTTTTTTTTTTTTTGAGACAGAGCCTCAAGCTGTCACCCTGGAGAGAGTGCTGTGGCATCACAGCTCACAGCAACCTCCAGCTCCTGGGCTCAAGCGAGTCTCTTGCCTCCACCTCCCAAGTAGCTGGGACTACAGGTGCACGCCACAATGCCTGGCCATTTTTTGGTTGCAGCTGTCATTGTTGTTTGGTGGGCCTGGGCTGGATTCGAACCCACCAGCTCAGGCGTATGTGGCTGGCACCTAGGTCTGTTAAGCCACAGGTGCCGAGCCAT
>CAUYON010186471.1:0-15181 GCA_963573935.1 Arctocebus calabarensis
GCAAGAACCTAGGAGACAATGGCTGCAAAAACTTCAAAGTATCTGTTCCCGGATGACCAGAAAACAGTCTTTGTGTTTGCCTCAGGGTTGCCCAAATCTATTGCTTTTTCTGTGAAGGCAAAAGCCAGTTTAACCCATTAGTGACTTACTCAAATGAGAAGTACATGAGACTTACATGTGGGGATTTCTAACCCCACAGGTAAAGGCTAGCAGGGACGTAGGGTACTGGAACCTCAGAAGCGGCCAGATAACGTACACAGGGAGAAGAGAAAGGGGTAAACAAGTGTCACCCCTGTGAGCTGTCTTAACTTTCCTAACAGCCCCCTGTACTGCTGGTTTCCCCAGGCAGGGATGGCCACGTAGACCTTCGCCTGACTGGGAGAGTCCGTGAGAATTCAGCCAGCCTGCCTCCCACAGTTAATTCTAATTTAATAGCGAGTAAATGTGGCATTTGTTTTCCTTTCTTTATAGACTTCACTTAAGACCATGGTCATCAGTTCAATCCTGTGCCTTACTTATTTTTATATCAGCTTCTCCTGACTGACATAACGGCTCTTTCCAAAGGGAGAGAATAATCCAATTTAAAGATGTTATTGCCCAATCTAACATATAATCATTGTCTGACGTGTGGGGAGCTTTACCGTGAGACTGAGTTGGAGGCAGAAGAAAAACTAAAGAGTGTATGTACCAGAATCTGGCCTTTATGGTCTGATATCCAAGAAAATTGCATGTTCTATCATTGAAGATCTATTTTAATAAATGTCCGTCTATTTATCTATCTACAAATGCAGAAAAATGAAGTCTGATTTCAAGCACTCAGGATAATTTAAAATGAGATTTTAGTTTTTTATAACCAAACAAAGAAAGATCAAAATATATCAACCACAGAAACATTCTGTTTTCATAGCAATAAGAATTTAAAAATGCCTTTGGGCATTTAGAAATCTTAACAAAGATGCATTTCTTTGGAAATAAAAACAAAAAAGGTTTCTCTCTGTGAGACAGATTACATAACTAAGCCATGATCGAAAGATAATACTGTCAGATCATAAACACTTAAAAGGTACTGATAGTATGCTTTAGTACACACATTTTTCTTTATTTCTTGATGTAGAGAGGGAAAAATAGTTTTCTCAGAATTTAAGAAACTTATTCTATCTTTTAAACTACACATTTTTGTTTCTTCAGATACGGCATAATAATGCTAATGTATCAGAGTCTCAAAATGTTGAGTTCTGCACAATGCATGTTTAAAACTAACTTTACACACAAAAAATCAGATGTTAAGATCACACTAAACCAATATGGATATAGTATTTAATATCAGAGGATTTGCTCTTCAAGTGAAATTTATATTATTCTCTCCTTATATAAATATCCATAAACAGTCTTTAAATTTAGAGCTAATTTTTTGACCTTCACACTAAAAATGTGACTAAAACATCCTATCTCTTGATTGTCTTCCAACTTGTTCACTAAACCTGATCCAGAGCATATGGATAACGTGGTCTTAATGATATAAAAGTTTGATCTAAAAGTTTTAGAGCCTGGTAAAAGAGACAGGATTAGCCTCTACAATAAAAGAAAATTATTAAATACCCACAAACTTTAAAACTATTAGCAAAATTTTATTACAGAATTCCCAATACTAGGCTATCAATACATATTTAAACTTATTAACATATTTTTGGTGGTCAGAGGTTACAATCATTTACCTCTCTGGTGCTTAACATAATATAGGCCAGTTGCAGTAGGCAGTGATAATTTTTTGCAGAAAGCTATGGGAAATCCTGTTTAGCACTCTAAACCAAAATGACTCCATTTCAGAGAATTAATTGCAAACTTTCAGACTTACATATTAGCTATTTTCCATCAAAGTTTTATTTAATTCTAAATAATGTGTCTATGAAAGTCTTACATTTTGATTAATATGTTTCTTTCCTATTTTTATTCTGACTTACTAAAAATATCTGTGGACTCATGAATTTCAAATTCTCCTATAGTTTCACTCTGTGTACCTATATCAGAAAAATTAAATAATGTAAAACTATGAATAGCATGCAAAACATTATTTTTTATCTTGGCCACAGTAAAATTACAGCATGTTTCCCAAGGGATACACATTTATAATTTTCTCTGACAGAAAAATGTTATATGTTTAAAATCTAACAAATTTTTAATTGCAGCTATGCAAGAAATATCCTAGAATTCAGCTTTTACTACTGAAAATTGTGCATTATGAGAAAACATGTATGGTTATTTTAATACACTTTTTTTTTACTTTAAATTTAATAAACATGATTATCAAGTTAGTACCAGGTTGTTATGTACCATTAATGAATTACTAAACAGGATGGGTTATATGATTTAATCATGAATTTATAAAGTAGTTTGCATAGTCTTAAAATAATTATCATAACCATTTAAAGATATGACACATAAATTACCTACCCAAAAGCCCCTAACTCTTAATAGATTTTGTGCATAATTACAAAAATCTACCAATGAAATTGGTTTTGTGGGATTCTTCAAAATAGGGGAAATGTAGTTAATCAGATTGTGTTTATCAAAACAGTAGTACAGAAATAGTAGAAAGGGCCATGAAAATTAAGATATAAGTTTTAGATATATCATGAATTACAAATTAACTATAAAAGGTAAAAATACAGTTAATCATGAAGGCATAGATACAGGTTCCCAATTTCTGTCCCTAAGTGTGTTCCATAAAATGTTTTATGAAAAATTGAATGGCCATCAATTGCTACCATTTGCTTGCATCTTGGCTGAGAAACAATTTCAAATACTTGATCATTTTGAGGAACGAACTGTGTGAGCTCTTGTAAGTTCAAGCCAGTTTCCTTGGAAATTTCCCAACTTTCTTAATTATCTGGCCCAATTTATAAAAATAGCATGCTGTGATAGTATCAAAGACATTGAAGACATTCAACTTTTACAAGAATCTAGTGGGAAGGGCAGATAAATGAATAGGAGAGTCATGTGGTTTTATTAGTATATGTTTATGTTTAAAGTATAAGTTTTATGAAAAATGATATGATATGTGCATTTGATTACATAAAAATGATAAAATCATTTTCTCAATTTCAATTATTTATGAATAATCAGTATTTCTCATAAAATAAACATCAGAAATATTGATAGGAAGAATGAAATTACCCTAACTGCTTTTCTTCACTTTTCTTTAAAAAAATAAGTCCAGTACACAGGTATTTACATTAGCTGTGGGCCTAATTATTAGTAATTATTTTTCCAAATTTATTTACAGGTGGAGGAAATAATTCCATGAAACTCTTTTGTTCAAAAAATGTGAAAATGCATGTTTATGGCATTTGCCTACCTCCACATTCTGTGTCCTTGCTGAAACAATGCGTTTAAGTGGTATTGCTATCCTGAGCATGAAAGGACAGAAGCCCAAGCCAATATTCATAGAGAAGGAAGTTAAAAAAAAAAATTTGTGGCATACTGAAAAATAATGATTCAGTCATTTGCAGTGTAATAGATGCAATGTTACTGATACAGGACATTTGGCGCCCGGCCAGCTCAGCGGAGCTGGCAGACCTGCCGCCTCCACCTTGGCGGTGTCGGTCCGGCGGCAGCGCGGCTGAGGAACCAGTGGGCTGGATGACAGGCAAGGAGGGGGACCTCCAACCCCCACCGGAGGCTCCAATAGCCAAAAAGGAGGGACAGCTGCCAGGGAGACACCTGCACCTTGGTGTCTCCTTCACTTTACGCTTAGGACTAAAAACGGAACCCCTATTTCCGATGCCTAGGTCAATTTCATGTGAATTTCCTAGGCCTCAATTCAATGTATGGACTGTGTTCATTCATTGATACATTCATTCACCTTGCCCCTGCGGAAGGAACTATGTTCATTCATTGATACATTCATTCACCTTGCCCCTGGGGAAGGAACTATGTTCATTCATTGATACATTCATTCACCTTGCCCCTGCGGATGGAACTATGTTCATTCATTGATACATTCATTTACCTTGCGCCTGCGGATGGAACTGTGTTCATTCATTTCCTGGCCAAGCAACCCAGGGGCCTATATATTCCCCGAGACTAAAAGCCGAATTGGGGAGACGGGGAAAGACTGGGAGAGAAACGGAGAGAGCTTTTCTCTCCTCACTTGAGTTCTCTCTTTCTACCAGGAGCTTTAGTGTTTTTTGTATTCTTTTCTGTAAATAAATTCTGTCTTACCACTAATCTGTAGTCCGCGGATTTATTCTTCAAATCACGAGACTAAGAACCTGAAATTCTGGTATGATTACCACCCCGGTCAGCCTCATCCCAATAACAGAGGCACTCGCTTCTTCAACTTCCCAACATTCTCAGTTGAGTCTCCACCCTGGATCTGCCCTCAATTGAAGTGAAATATGTGCTCCAAGGCCAACTTCCCAGTGTCACTAAGATCCAATAACTGGTTCATACTGACAGGACCTGGTATAAAACCTCACCTTCTCAGCGCTGGTTGAAGGAATATTTAAATTGCACTCCAGCTCCTGTGAACCTAGAGAATGAGATAAGACTCATTGCAACTGTATCATTGTGTAATTTTCTCTTCTGCCCCCAATTTCCTTCTTTATACCACCTGCAGGTGTTGACCATGACAGTATCATGAAGTAACATATCTACATGCATATCTCTCCCCAGTCTCAGAGTCTGAGGCTACTTAGGGTTTAGGAATATGCTTTTGATAGCAGAGGGAATCATACATTGAACAAGCATCTGCTATGCTTTCATCTTTTCAATTAAACACAGTAAGTACTCAACGTTAACTTGTTTGAACCTGTAACAAAGTAACTACTGGACATAAATATTTGATTATTTTAATGTCCTTAAAAATTATATTTATTTGTAATAATTAAGAGATCATAACACATAGGATGTAATACTGTATATTGAAAGTGAATTTTGTAATATATAGTAAAAATAAATGCAAGAGACTTTTGACAAATGTAATGAGAAATATTAAAAATAAAAACATAAAGTTGGCTTTAATGTTGCTACGGTTTTATGTCAGAAATGGTTTAGTTTAATGTAGTAAATCTTGTTCAAGGTACTAAATATTGTGTACAAATTCTCAAGAATTCTCTAAATCCTAACAGCCATCTTTGGAGTGTTCTGGGTTTCTTTTGAATGTTAAAAATTAAAGCACTTTCTAAAACCTTTAAATATATATTAATGCCAGGAAAGTGACACATCAAAAATGACATGTGCAAAAGAGGTGAGTGTTAGGGTAAAGGTAAATAAAAGTAGATATGAAAAACCACCTGAATGAACATTGACATAGAAAAGGTATTGTGTTGGCCAATAACAAAGAGGGGAGATTAGATATAAAATATGTGAAGTATTTTAGAAAAATTTATAGACCTTCCAAATTTCCTTTCAAAATAACCAAAATTTCCTTCCTTTTTTTTTTTTTTTTGGCCAGGGCTGGGTTTGAACCTGCCCCCTCCAGCATATGGGGCTGGCGCCCTACTCCTTTGAGCCACAGGCACTGCCCCCAAATTCCCTTCTAATATAAATCATCTTATGACTTATAGACAAATGTCTATTTCGGATAATATTCTAAAGACCGCCTGGTAAATTTTTCATATTAACCCTAATTCCAAAAGTCAAATAAAATTTTAATTCACTTGTTATTGACATATAAACATTTATTCCACAATGGTATATTTTTCCATTTTTGCTACCAAATGGAAACATCTCTTGATAAGTATTTCCTTAAAAAAAGAACAGATTCTACTTCCTCTTTTTCTCTTTCACTCTGTAGCTCTCATTCTCTCTCCCCTGCTGTCTAAGAAAAGCACGAAGTTCCCATAAATGCCAGCATGATTCCTATTTTCAATTAAATAAAATTTAAATGAAAAGGAACAGTTAGAAAAAACTTCTTTTTCTGTCATCTTTCCGTAGAAATTCTTAGCATAGTGGTTTCTTTTGTTTATCCTTTCACCTCCAAAAGATAACTGAACGTTTACTGACTGTACAAATAACTGGAGGATAAATCTGACAGAGTTTCGGAGAAGCTGATAAACAGGAAAGCACATTGTGAGGAAGAAAAATTACCTCTTTTTTTTTTTTTAAACCAAAAGATTATAAAGAATGACCTTGATGTTAATGTAGTCTCTGTTGCAATAAACAAGAAAAGCAATACTGGTCAAGTAAATATTTTTATCGTAATTTTTCTATCAATTTCTATTTATTAAATTATACCATAGGCTAATTTATCTAGCAGTCAATTTTAATTAAAGCATCTGTTCCCTCTCCAAGGCAGTCTATGAACGATTAATTTGCTTGCCTGGCTTTCATTTCCATGCAGTTTTTGATGAAAGGTACGATGGCATCTTAAGTTGTTCAGATTAATTAATATATATTATCAAACCATCAAAAAGAGCTAGACATGAACAATGATAGGAAAAGAACAAATAACTGTGGAATCAAAGAAGACTCCCTCCGAGAAAACCAGGCTCATCACCGCCAGCATCACTCATGACAGGACAAGTTCACTTTTGATCCTTTCTTCTTTTTCAAAGAAGGGTCTGGTGGTTTTAATCCTCCAGGAAATGAGTCAACACAAATAAGATTAAAATATTCTGAAATGTAGTTTGGGATGCATAACTATATGACTGAGTTCATCTACATGGGTTTATTTATTTCAAATACTCTTATTTAAATTTTACATAGTTAATGAACATTTTCATCGAAACAGGGTTATGTTAGCCTAAAGATTCTTAAATTATTCTGAAAACTATGTGTTTTGACTTGTATTGATAGCAAATAAGTCAGAAGGAGAACTAGGAGGAAAAGCAGAAGAAGGAGGAGAAGAAGAAGAAGAAAAGATATGTAGTTTTCAAGTTAGGAAAGAAACTGAACATAAATAATTTGCTTGATCTATGGTTTCAAATATGGTATATTTACAGAGGTTATAGTTGATAAACTTTGCAGTGTATTGCAAATAAAATTATGACACAATTTAAAAATCTTAATCAATTCGATGAAAATAGTTCAGATTGTATATGAAACCAGCACATTGAAACCATTGATTGCACTGTTGTACATAGCTATGATTTAATAATAAAGATAATTTTAAAAAATTAAAAAAATAAAAATCTAAATGTTTTTGATACAAATTCTAAAACTGGACAGCATATCATTCTACAAAATAGAATGAGGGCTCCTCTGGGTGTGGCAGAACGGTTGTTGTAAGCTGGAGATGAAGAAATAGGATAATAAATTCAAATAGATTTATTAAGATCAGATTGCTTAAAGTTGATATCTAACTAAAAGTTAAAGCAGATGGAAATTTCTTAATACAATGGTTCCACTTAGCTAGGATCCTTCTAACTGGTGGCTTTGAACTTCCTCTTTGCAGAAAAAATTGATCTGTCTGGAGCTTTATCTGCTTTTATAAAGTATCTTTTTACTTTTTTTTTTTTTTCTTTTTAGAGACAATCTCACTTTGTCACCCTTGGTAGAGTGCTATAACGTCACAGCTCACAGCAACCTCCAGTTCTTGGGCTCAGGCGATTCTCTTGCCTCAGCCTCCTGAGTAACTGGGACTACAGGCGCCTGCCACAATGCCTGGCTTTTTTTTGTTGTTGTTGCAGTTCGGCCAGTGCTGGGTTTGAACCGCCACCCTTGGTATATGAGGCCAGCGCCCTACTCACTGAGCCACAGGCACTGCCCAGCTTTCTTAGTTTCATCTGGATTACATGGCAGTTAGCATGAGTGACTCCATTTTGATTTTGTCTGTTGGGATCTGGTGTAGGAACTCAGTCCAAAACAATAGCTTCCCATTAATTTTATTTAACAGTATCAATAAGCTAAAACCATTGACATAAGTATGTATTTTAGAATAAATCAAAGTAATATACATTTTGTGAGCTAAAACAAATTTGTGAATAAAATTGTACAATAATGAAATGCTATGGGTTACACTGTTTTCAGTTCTAAGGTAAAGTTCAAGTTGGAGTTGAGCCCTGTCCCCAGGGGGTGTGCTGAAAATCCTCAAATTGTGAACATTAGGTGAGATGCCACCAAAGTGCCTTCCCTCCCTTTCCAATTTCCCTCTCTCTTCTGTCCTCCCTTCTCCCCCGTCTCCCCTGACCCTTCCTAGACTATATTGGTATTCCATCTTTAGTGTGGACTTGCAGCTGTTATTGGTTTCCTATTAGTGTTGAGTGCAGTGAATTTTTTTGTTTCCATTCTTGAGATACTTTACTAAGAAAAATGTGTTTCAATTTCATCCAGGTAAATATAAAAGATGTAAAGTCTCCATCTTTTCTTATGGCTGAATAGTGCTCCGTGCTATACATATGCCACAGTTTGTTAAACCATTCATGGGTTGATGGCCATTTAGATCGTCTTTAAAAAACAAAACAAAACAAAACAAAACACAAAGGTTTCTGTGTGTGTCATACTCTACCACTGGAAATCTTTACCTATAATAAAGTCCAATAATTTTTGAAGACCTTTTTACCCATTTTATATTTATCTAAACTTCTTTCCTTGTATCTGTGAACATGCTTCCATATTATTTATTTGAATAAACTTTATACTTAAAAAATATAGTGTAATTAGTAAGTAAAAAGTCAATTACAAGTTGTAATTATTCCACTTCTAAACTATCTGAACAACTTAAGCAATCATTTGGAAATGACAAAGAAGGTTATATCCTGTCACTAAAATATTAATGTAAATAAATGATTCTATTATGTTTAATACTGTTGGCTCACAATTTCAGTTTTAGATAATATCAGCAATATATGGAATAATTTTAACACCAGTTTTGATTTAATGGCTTTTTTTCTCACAATTGCCAAATGTCTGTGGTTTCAATTTTTTCATGCTGTAGGACTTTCCCCTACAATCATTTATCATCTAAGATTGTCAGCAGAAACCTGGAAAAAAAGGAAATTACCCTCAATACGTGTACAGCTGAATTTGTGAACTTGACTTACCCAAATTCTTCCAAAATTACAAGTAGTAATTTAAATTACTGTTAATATATGCACAAAAATTGGTAGATATTGCTTATTTTTTATTCATAGTCTTTCAGTGGAGGCCAGCTATAAGATCTTGCTCCTTTGTACTGAAAAAGACAACTTTGCCACCAGTTTATGATCTCATTAGTCCATTTACAAATTTATTACCCAGGAGGCAGTAGGCCTGACAGGACATTAAAAATTGTGGCCTGTCATCTCCTGCACCAGAGTAACTATCACCTCCTATTCCTTCCCTATTCCAGGCAGTATAAAGAAGGAGAAGGAGGCAAAAAGTGGCAAACTTTGACTCCTGGACAGAAAAAAGAAAATAAATAACATCTTATACATTCAAGGAAATCCAGTGTTTATCTGTAATGAATTATTTAATTATATTCTGTAACATTTCAATAGAATCTTTATTTTTGACTTTATTTTGCATATTTGACTTTATTTTTGTATATATTTCTATATTTATTAGCATTTCCCTTAGTATATTATTTAGATTCTCACATGGTATTCTAAACTGAAAGTTCATTTTTTTTGCATTTTTTTTTTTTTTTTTTTTTTTTTTGGCCAGGGACGGATTGAACCCACCATCACCCATATATGGGACCTGTGCCCTACTCCTTGAGCCACAGGCACCACCCTCTAAATTGAAAGTTCTTATGGATGGAATAACTTTTAGAAAAAATAGGGAGATTTCAATGGAAATAATGTATAGTTCAAATATCAATGTATGGTGGTAATAAGGGGGACATTGCCAGGTAAGGGACCTATGTAAGGAAGATTTTAAGTATGTGTTAATGAGCTGAATTGTCATGGCTTAACTCAAACAACTTTTAGAGGCTGGAACAGATGGAAATGTTATTTGAGTATATGGCTGTAGCCCAAATATAAAATTAGTCATTGGATTCAGCTTTGTTTTTATTGTATGATTTTTAAACTATGTGAGCACAAAGAGCTTTACTGCAGTAAGTTTTAAGTTATCACAAGTGGCATTTCACTACATTGTACTTTCTTAAAAATGAGATGTTTTTATTCTATTAAATGAATGTCTTAAATGAAAAGACTCAAAACAGTGGAAACATTCCTAGTTACCTGGCTTGATGGGATAAAAACAGGGAATATGCGATGGCTTTGCTGTAGTGTTTAGCTTTTTAAAAATACCTTAGAGTTATGTATTCTGATGATTTAGATCATCATAGGAGAGATCTATTACCCCCCAAATCCTTATTCCTCTCTACTCCATTGGCTCTTCTGCTGTTAATTCAGCCATTGATATTGAGCACATTTTGTATTTAAACCAAGCAATTAAATGTATTCAGAAAAGTTAGATAGTAAGTGACTTGATACTTAAAATCCATCTGCTAACCCTATAGTGACCAAAACAACAATAAAAAAGGATATTCAATAAAGAAAAATATGAAGTTAATGACAGTCTGTAGTAGCTTGCAGTAGTCAAAAGTCTTTTTTTTATAATTTTCTTTACTTTGGAGAAAGAGTAAGAAGGTATTTTTCAACATGGAGCATCACTTAGAGATTTACTTTTTTCTGCTTATATTTCAGAAGTATAATTAATATGTCAACATTAATATTTTAGATATTCCTTCTTGGACCACATATTGTGCGGTTATCAATTTGGGGACATTTAACAAATAACTCTCCACAGCATCTAAAAAAATAAAAACACTACCTCAAACACAATTTCCAATAATTATTAATAAAAATGCTATATAATTTATTTTTAATAAATATATGCACTACTTGTATTCTAATAGTATAATCTGTTTAGCACTTAGACATATAGGTAAAGTGTTTTTAAATATTACAATTATTCTGGTCAAAATTAATGTCAATTTTGAGCAGTGAAGGAAGAATATAATTGCAATTTATGGCATGCTATTACACAAATGTATTTATGTATGTGTGTGTATGAATATCTGTGTATTTTTTTCATTTTGTTTCTGCAAATGTGTTCTTTAGGTAGATAGTATACATATTTTGGTTTCTAAATAAATTTAAATAAATACTGCAGAAATTCTTATAAATTTAATTTGGCAAATAAAAATATATAAATAAATGTGGTATCAGGTTCCCTGGTGTCCATTAAAATAAATAATTTCAACCTACAAAGTGTTTCCATAAATGAAATTGGCAAATAATTGACAACCATGGTCCAGAGCATTTAGGTCTTTGTATACCAAGTATTTTGCAGAAAATGTTATTTTTTCATTTTTAAGACTTTGTCTCCCACACTTCAAAGATAACTTCAAGTTTTGGCTCAATAAGTGAACCTAACATACAGAGTTTCTGTAAGTGAGTTTGTTCATCTCAGCAAAATTTATGTCAGGCAATAATGAACATCAGAGAAAGTGCAGCACATCATTTAACACAATTCAATCTTTTGGACTAGCTTGAAATGGAAGATGAATTACCTTTTATTTCTAGAACAGAATCCCATTTAGGGTATAAGGTCAATAAAACACACAACATGATTTATGTATCTTTACTGTTAAATTTTTACCAAAAACATTTCAAATAAATAAATCTTAAAATCAAATAATAATTCAATTATATGCTACTGTACAGAGAGTAGAGTTTAAGATGTTGGATTAAATTTAAAACATGGCAATTCAAGAGTAGTTAAGCCAGTAGTGATGGAATCTTCAGTAAATCTTTTTCTGATTTTTGGTCTTTAATGTATATATGGCTAAGATAAACCCAAAACATCTTTTTGTTTTCCTTTCTTTCTCCTGAAAATCATCATAGAGATTTCATTCATATGTTGTGTGCAGTTACAAAACCCATAAGCACTGGTCACAGATCCAGGGAGAAGAAGCTCACATAATTGTCAGTATTTGAAGTCAACCAGAAATTCTACACATGTTCATTATCATTGCTTCAGTTTTTACTCATTTTTAAGAGCTTATCTTTATGAAAAAACAATGAAACTTCTTTGATATATTTAGTTTTAATTTTTGTGCTTCAAGTGTTTAAGAGAAATCAAATCTTATTAAGTATTGACTAACTTATATTAATTCAACAATTTTGAGTACTCTAGATTATGAACACTAAATTTAATTGCACAATGAAATATTGCTTACAAATTATAAGACTTTCCTATAAACTAAAACCTCAAGTCAACATATATAACATATTACAAATTGGAAACACAGACATCACAATATATTTATCCAATATGACAGATTATTTTGAATGTAGCAAGTATTAAATAACAGGGACAAACACATGCATACACATACACACACACACAACACACACATAGTCTGTTCGTGTGGCTATAACAGAATATCACAGAAAAATTTATAATAAACAGAATTTCATTGGCCCACAGTTCTGGAGGTTGGGAAGTTTCCTATATCAAGGTCTTATTGAGATTGATGTCTGGTAAGGGGCAATTCATCCGTCCATAATGGCAGCTTGAACACTCTTTCCTCCAGATGAGAACAATACCGTTCTTCACCCAAGAGAAGAGGAGAAGAGCCAAAGGTGAGGACTCACTTCCTAAAGACCTTGGTTGAAGGCTGTACCACCGATGAGGTCATAACCCCTCATAGTCTATTCATTTATTAAAGGTCCCCTCTCTTAGTACTGTTGCAAAGGCAGCTAAATTTCAACATGAGTTTTAGAGGGGGCAAACACTCCAACTATGGCATTAAAGAAACAATGATACTAGTGTGTGTTTAAACATCTTAACTGTGTTTGGTGCTAAGGACACCTATCAAATAAGGGAGAAAAATCACAAAACAAAGCAATTACGGGTTGTCTTTGCAAAATCATTAAGTTTTGCTTTTTCAAGGAATTTGAGACAGCTTTCTCAGAGCATTAACATTACATGGTAAACAGTAAATTTGCTTGAGATGAAACTATAGAACTATAGATATTCTAGAGTAAATTTCTATTGACATAGAGCACCATACTGGTCCACTCTTACAGCTTTGGATAGAAAAATGAAATAAAATAAAATAAACTGGAAACTTTTAATTCTAATAATAAAACAGACATAAATCCTAAGAAATCTTTTTTTGAATTTATGAAAATCCTTACATGACAATTATCATGAAGTTTTCTTCAATGTTTGATTTAAAACAATGTATTTTCAATCAATGATATCATTTAAAAATCAGCTTAGATTTATCATGCTATTTCAAGAAAGAGTATTTCTTCAGTGCAATTATTCAAATCGCGGACATGACTCGGCTTTTCTAGGTCAGTCTTCCTTCCTTCCTTCCTTCCTTCCTTCCTTCCTTCCTTCCTTCCTTCCTTCCTTCCTTCCTTCCTTCCTTCCTTCCTTCTTTCCCTCCTTCCCTCCTTCCTTCCCTCGGTCCCTGCCTCCCTCCCTCCCTTCCTTCTTTACTTCCTTTTTATTCTTTCTTTTGAAAAGTAAATTTATTCAGTTACAGGGCCTCAACCCCTTTCCCCTCCACCTCCTTTGTTATTCACCCCCCCAAGATTGAATTGAAATGCATGCATTAGATCCTCTGCTGGATCTTGTATGGAGTACATATTAGTACTGAGTACATTGGATACTTGCTTTTCTATTCTTATGACATTTTACTAAGAAAAATGTGTTTCACTTCCAACCAGGAAATTACAAAGATGTGAAGTTACCATCTTTTTTATGGCATGATAGTATTCCTTGGTGTGCATATACCACAATATGGTAATCCATTCCTGAGTTGATGGGTATTTGTGTTCTTTACATGGTTTTGCAATTGTAAATTGAACTGCAATAAACAATCTAGTGCAAATGTCCTTATGATAAAATTATTTTACTAGGTGTAGGAGACTGAACACCATGCTTATAGGAATGGTCACTGGTTCTTGAGGGAGGCTCTGGGAACGGGACAATCTCCTGGCCGGCATGGGGAGGTTTTGCTGCCTGGAGATAAGCCTTCAAGTGACTGAGAGATCTAAGATGATAAGATCAGTTGCTTGTTAGTAAGCAGGTGTTGGATCTTGAACATTTGTGGTGCACAGGGTGAAAGTCAAGCCCGTGGGGGAAGAGCACATAGCGATCTTAAGCATATAGTCCTTGTATGTGGGCCCCCACACCTGTTGTATATTATTTCAATAAAAGGCCATCGGGAGGTTACTGGAAGCTCTCCTGCACCCATGGGGAGTCTGCTTCTTGTAAGCCTGTGTTTTCAACCCCTGTACTGGCTGTTTCCTGCATGCAGCACTGGAGAACATAGCTATCCTGACACTAGGTATCTACCCAGAAGAAAAGAATTTTTCTTTAGTTTTAGGAGATAATTTAAGCCTACGGACAAAAAGTTCCAGTTTCCTTGTGTTTGTTTTGAGCCTGTAGCAACAAATTTCCAAATGAGTGATCTGCGGGGATACTCCTTATGGATGCTGGAGACCTTTCACCTCTCTCTGGGGATCAAACTAATATATAATGTTAGGAATGACTATTCATTTGGAAGAGGCATTACATGGCTTAACCCTCAGGCTTGGCCTTCTCTTTTGCATAAAAACTTAGGAGGTACTGCTGGCATTTTCGTTTTCCCTTACATAAGTAAATATTTTTGACAAAAGCATACATTTATTAAAAACATGTAGAGGACTAGTATCTCATAACTCTTTATACTGTCTCAATATTATTTAAAAATCAATTTGTTAAAAAGGGTGCCGGCCACATAAACCTGGGCTGGTGGTTTCAAACCTGCCCAGGGCCTGCCAAACAACAATAACAACTACAATTAAAAAAATAGCCGGACGTGGCTTGGCATTTCTAGGTCAAGCATCTAGGGCACCAGCCGCATACACCGGAGCTGCTGGAATCCAGCCCTGCCTGCCAAACAAAGAGGACAACTACAATGAAAAATAGCCAGGAATACTCGTGGTCACCTGCAGTCTCAACTACGTGGGAGTCTGAGGCAAGAGACTTGCTTAAGCCCAAGAGTTGGAGATTGCTGTGAGCTGTGATGCTACAGCACTCTACCAAGAGTAACATAGTGAGACTCTATCTCAAAAAAAAAAAGAAGGTTTATTATTAGGCATGGTCCACAAGACCAAAGTACAAAGTACAAAACCAAGATGGCCTTCATATCCTGCTCAGTTTTGACTTTTTTTTGACAATTTTTGAAAATTATATATTTGTAAAGGGTTAATATCCAGCATAAAGAATTCTTACAACTCAAAAAAAA
>CAUYON010186472.1:0-42399 GCA_963573935.1 Arctocebus calabarensis
TATTGAATCATAATTATGTACATTGGTGCAATCACAGGGCACGATTCATATACATTCAGAAATATTTTGATCATACTGTTACAGATATCCTTCATGGCATTTCCTTGATCACTATATAAAGACATTAATACTCTACCTTGGACTTTTTAACGATAATTTGTTTCATTTCACTTTGGACTTAAAGCTAGTAGCATGCACTGGCCTTCTGCACATATTTAAAATTAACAAGGAAAAGCATAAAAAAATTGTATCCCTGTTCTTCCCACAGAGACTGAAACTGAATTGCCCTTCCCTCAATAATGAGGCTAAACAGATGAGGCCTGCCCTGCGGCCCAGAGGTTAATAGTCTCAAGCTGCAACAGAAAAACAACAGAAATGAGCTCCAGAATTAAAAATTTCCCCACCCTTCTAGCAGATTCCAAACTTTAAACCTACAAAGGCAATGGGTTCTATGAATGGAAGGGTTCATTCTCATCACAAATTTCAATATACTTGCAACTCAGGGTTAGAATTTCCTCATAGTTATCAGGTATTTGTTTAGACATAAAAGATTATGAGTAAAAGAAGAAGTTTCCAGCCAATAAGCTAGGTCCATTCTGCTGGTAGCATGAAATACGGCTGTCAAGTGAGTCCAGACCTCCGTGCCTGGGCTCAACACTTGTTCCCAAATGAGTCATTAAACAACAAACGTCAGTCCCATTTCCTTTGTATTTCAGACAAACCCTGAGGTCTAATTCTTTCTTTCTTTCTCATTTCTCCCTTTTTATTCATTACACGTTACTAGTCAGTTTATTTTTTTATTTTATATACGGTAGGACCTCCACAGCTGATCACCTCCCTGCACTGACCACCTCCTTCAGTTGACCTAATTTCCACAGGCTGGACGTGCACCCCATGAATACACAGCAGTACAGTTGGTCTAGACCTTCATGTTGACCACGTCCGTGTGTTAACTAACCAGTTTGTTGCCATCCCTTGGGTGGTCACCTTACAGAGGTAATAATACTGTATGTTTCAAATTCTGACAAATGAGAAACCTGTGTAACCAGCACTCAGTGGTTATCCCTGAAAGTCTCCTTTCCAGTTAATACCCATCTCCCAACCCTCATCATCCCCTAAAACTTTTCTTTCAAATTTTATCACTACAAACTAGATTTCCTTGAATTAAAACTTCTTGTAAATAAATTATTTTGCACGTGCTCTTCTGTACCTTTTTGCATGTGCTGAGCATAACACTTTGCCTCATGGCCCTGCTGATGGACATTTGATTGCTTCCAGTGACTGGCCACGGAGAATGAAGCTACGACTGTGGGTGCTTGTGCGCGAGTTTCTAGTGGACTCAGGTTTTCGTGTCTTGGGTAAATATCTAGGAATGAACTTGCTGTGTTATAGAACGTGTTTAACTTTATCAGGATCTACCACACTGTCTTCCAAAGCTATTGTAGGCACTTTATACAGTGTATAATCCGGTTTGTTTCATTTTAATAACTCTAATGAGTACATAATAGGGCTTCTCTCTGGCTTTAAACCATTGATGAGTAATGATGTTGAGCTCTTCTCATGTGCTTCTTGACCATTTATATATCTTTTTGTGTCAGATGTAATTTGTCCATTTTTAGTAATTATACTGCGTTATCTTGTACCATAATTTTAACTTATATTGTGTATTGTATTATATTTAATTAAAAATACATTATATTATACATATTTATCTGTTTAAACTGTTTGTGCCCCAATCATGAAGATATTTCCCTGTGTTTATTTCTATAAGCTGTGTGTTTTTATACTTTTTCATTTTGGTCTATGATATATGGTCAATTCATTTTCCTGTATATTGTGAGGCAGTGTTTAGGTATTAAGCTCCATGAGTAGGGTGGATGACGGACATGGTTATACTATTTTGCTTTGTTTTGTTTGCAGTTGATGGCTAGGGCTGGGTTTGAACCCACCACCTCTGGTATATGGGGCCAGCACCCTATTCAATGAGCCACAGGCACCACCCTGGTTAGACTATTTTGGATTATTTGGGGTCAAGATGCCCTGGGCTATTTGGGGAATGAGTCTGATCAAGACTTTCCACGTAGGTTGTTATTAAGACATTGCAGGTGGGTTGTCTTGAAAACAGAGTAAATTAAGACCCTGGGAAAACTTCTAAGAAACTGCTGATACTCCTCAAAGTTGTGCATAAAACCCAAAACTGCACTTTCCCTGGGCCCGACTTACTGTACAAGCCGTTCATAAACTTTCCTTTCCTTGCTAAAACTTTACTTGCTCTTTTCAATTATTTCAACAACAACCTTGAGCCACGGAACCACTCTCACAGTAGGAATCAAATTTGTTCCAGTGCCCTTTTTCAAAAATATTCTCCTTTCCCAACAATTTTTACCTGTGTGCCTCCTCAGTTATGAGCTCCTCAATGATATGGTCTCTGCTTGACTCACCCTTAAAATCTTAGAGCCGGGCAGAGTGTCTCTCTTATGTGGGAGTTTCATAAATGGACACTGAATGAATATATTTTCTAGGACCTGGAAAAAAGCTGGATTAATACTTATTTTATCTTTATAAATTTTCTTGTTTTTCCCTTTCTCTCTAAATAAAAATCAGATTCCTTACCAGCTGCTGCAGTTTGTAGCTTTTCTAGTTGTACCTTTTAATATATGCCTGCTATGAATTAAATTGTGTCCATCCAAAATTCATATATTGAAACCTAATCCCCTGTGGGGCTATATTTGGGGAAAAAAGGGTTTTAGGAGGTAGTTGAGGTTAAATAGCTCCTAAGGGTGGGTGGGGCCCTAATCCAATAGAATTTGTGGTTGTATAAAAAGAGAAGTACAAGAGGGAGATGTTGCTTTCTTTTGTTCTTTCCTCTTTCTCTCCTTTTCTTTCTCTCTCTCTTTCTTTTTCTTTCTTTCTTTTTTTAACATGGTTTCTTTCACCTGGTCCACAGTGCAGTGGCATTGTCATAGTTCATTACAACCTCAAACTCAGAGGCTCAAGTGATCCTCCTTCCTCAGCCTCCCAAGTAACTGAGAAAACCAACCACCACACTCAGCTAATTTTTCTATTTTTTTTTTTTTTTTTTTGTAGAGCTGGGATCTCTCCTGCTCAGTCTGGTCTTGAACTCCTGGCCTCAAGCAATCCTCCTGCCTCAGCCTCCCAAAGTGCTAGGATTACAGGCATGAGCCACTGCACCTGGACAAACTTTTTTTTTCTGCATACCAAGGAAAGGCCACGTGAGGACACAATGAGAAGCTGGCAGCCTGGAACCCAAGAGAGATCCCTTGCCAGAACCTGACCATGCTGGTATCCTGGTCTCAGACATCCAGTCTCCAGAGTAGCCAGAAAGTACATTTCTGTAGTGTAAGTCACTTGGTGTGTGTCTGTCGTGGCAGCGTGGGCTGGCTGAGACAACTTCCCCCCCGAGCCACTGTGCTGCGGCCATACAGGTCCTCTTTTTATTGCTCAAGCCGATCAAATTCCTCTCAGCCTTAGAACTTGCTGTCCCCTTTGCCTGAGTTCTCTTCTGGCTCTTCCTGTCCTTTTAACCTCAGTTCACATGTTACCTCCTCTGAGAACTCTCCTTTGAGACTTCCTCTGAGAACTGTCCCCTGAGGATCCATCTAGAAGCGGCCTCCCACTTTTACTCTCTAGCTCATCCTCTGGTTTTTGGTCTTCATAGCACTTTTCAACATTGGTAGCCATTTGCTTTTTTATTTATATATTCATTTATTTACCGTTTGTCATCACCCCCAAAGACACATACGTATAGTTAGCCCTTCAGAGCAGGGATCCATAGATGTATTGCTGGTATCCAGCAAGCCTGGCTCCTTGTTAGAGTTCAATAATATTTGTTGAATGAATAAATAAATCATCAGTTAAATGAAGATTCTGCGATCAACATAACATTATTACTTTAGAAATTCAGTTTGAAAGGCTTGGCCTGGAGGCTCACACCTGTAATCCTAGCACTCTGGGAGGTGGAGGCAGGTAGATTGCCTGAGTTCAAGGGTTCGAGACCAGCTTGAACAAGAGAGAGATCCTGTCTCTAAAGATAGCTGGGCATTGTGGTGGGCACTTGCAGTCCCCACTACTTGGGAGGCTGAGGCAAGAGGCTCACTTGAGCCCAGGAGTTTGAGGTTGCTGTGAGCTGTGATGCCACAGTACTCAACCAAGGGCAACAAAGTGAGACTGTCTCAAAAAAAAATTCAGTTTGTTGATGGACTTTATTGTGTCCATATAACATCATATAAAGGGATAATAGCATAAGAATTAGGATAAGAACACATAGGGGAGGGGCAGTTACTAATCTGCCAGTAGTTACCATATGAGCTTCAATAAATCATTTAGCTTCCTGGTTACCATATTTCAAAATCTAATATTTACCCAGCCTGCATCAATGGGTGATTCCAAAAGTTGACTAAAGATCTGTATTCAATAGTGTTTTATATATAGTAGAACCTCTTTTTGTTCTACTATATACAGAGATGATATATAAGTTGACCACCCAAAAGACTATAATAAATTGTTTAACATACAACAATGGTCAACATGAGAAACCTCACTGGGTGGAACTCCACTCTAGAAGTGAGGTCAACTCAAGGAGGTGGTCAATGTAGGGATGAGGTCAACTATGGAGGTTCTGCTATAATTTAAAATATTCTGTTTCTCCTACTGCATTGTTCAATATAGTAACCTTATAGGTAGCTATTTATTAAATTAACATTTTTAACTTAAATTTTTATTCCTCACTCCCACTAGACACTTTTTAAGTATTTAATAGTTATACAAGTCTAGCAAGTATTTGCTAGCATAGATATAGAATATTTCTATCATAGCCAAGTCTCCTATGGAATAGTGACTTTCTAGAATTTACAAGTTGTTTTAGGAAACAAAATAAATATCTTCAAAATTACTTGAAAACAGCCAAAATACACATTAGTATCTACCAAGTAATGTTATTAAAAAATTAAATACTAAGAAAATAACACAATTAAAGGAGGGTAGGAGAGAAATCAGTCTGACAGGTGAATTTAAGGAGACTCCTACAGAGTAACGTGTTTGAAACGTCTCCTTAAGGAGGTGAATCAGGATAAATGTCAGAGGGAAGAGAAAGAAGGCATGCTGGGAAAGGAAGTTCCAAAACAGAGGTTAGTACATCTGGCACATGAGTTTCCAAACCTGGAGATTAATGGAATTTATTTACAGGTACTTGTGCTAACTGGTAGGAGATATAGTACACAGGTAAATCACAAACAGTCTCAGCCATGTACTGTGAGGAAAAGAAGACCACAGGTGAAAAATCAATTTACTTTCAAGGTCATTAAGAGTCACATAATTCAACAATGCCTGTGAGGAGTTCTACACTTTAGAGCCAGAAAAAAAGTGTTCATGGAGGGAGTGCCATATAACTGAACTTTGAAGAGCAAGTAAGATGAGCAATTTCAGGGAAAAGTCATAGAAAGGAGAGTGGGGCACGTTAACGAATTATGGATAGCCCAGCTACACAGAGAACAAGTACATAGATGAAAAACTGGGCCAAATGTGGAGAAGACTGAGCTGAGATATGATGGCTAAGAGGACACAATTCCAACCCTTCACTTGACAAGTAGCAGGGATCTCAGTGCCTTATGGCAAGCACAGGTGTTTTGGAAGCTTACAGGAGGGCATCTTGCCTAGACTTAGGAGCCCATGAAGGTTACGTGTAGGAGGTAATTCAGTGGGTGATACTGAATGGATGAATAGGATGTGGGGCATAATGTGTAAGCAAGGGTAAAAACATTGCCAAGACCCCAAAAGAGAGGCATGTTGCACTAAAGCATAGTATTTCAGTGAGTTTAGGCTTTGAATTTCAGGCAGAAAGTTTTAAAAAATGATGCCGGAAAGGACAGCATGCCCAGTTCTAAAGAGCCATTATAACCTACTTTCTATTGCTTAGACGAAAAAAAAATATTGAAAGAGGTTTATCAAGGATGAATATAAAATCAGAGTTTCATTTAGATCCCCCCCACACACACACCTTAGTGCAGTTTATATCCCCACACCGTACCTTACAAGACCAGATACCAGCCAGGAGGCCCCAGAGGCATGTTCAGGGGAGACGTCATGGTGATGACTGTCACCATGCAGTTCAGAGAAGAAAAACCAAGTCAACAGATATCAAAGAGCACAGTGACACAATTTGGTTATTGATTAAATCCACAGTTTGAAGAAAAGAGTGTCTCTTGTTTTCTGGCTTGAGCCAAATGTGTTCATGAGTTTTGTACATGCTGAGTGCAAGGTAACTACCGGCCACCCAAAGGACAGCTGGGTGCACTGCCCTGACGTGATAAAGGAGATCACACTGCAGGTGAAGATGAGGTGATAAAATCCTTCAGCACGGTCGGAGAGAGTGGAAGATCACCCAGCAAGAATGTGGTTCAAGTACTTTAATAATCTTTTCCTGTGCTTTCTAACTGGATTAGCTTCCAAAATGGACCAGGGGAACTGCTTGCTGCTGTAATTGTCAAGCCATTGCCTGAGGTAGTCACTTTCCTTTCTTGTCATCTAGTCCTACATAGAGAACAAAAAAAGTCTAAAACCTTCTACGTGGAAATCTCAACATCTCTACCATGGCAATCTCAATACTTCCATCTAACTGTTCAATTTCTCCCTGGCTGCTCCTTGGGAGAAATATTTTTAATATTGAAATATTTAATAAATTATTAATATTTAATATTTCAATATTAAAAAATTTTGATCTCTTGGGTGGCACCTGTGGCTCATGGAGTAGGGCGCTGGCCCCATATACCGAAGGTGGTGGGTTCAAACCTAGCCTCGCCGAACCGCAAAACAGAAAAATAGCCAGGCATTGTGGCGGGCGCCTGTAGTCCCAGCTACTCGGGAGGCTGAGGCAAGAGAATCGCCTAAGCCCAGGAGTTGGAGGTTGCTGTGAGCTGTGTGATGCCATGGCACTCTACTCGATAAAGTGAGACTCTGTCTCTACAAAAAAAAAAAAAAATTTGATCTCAGTCTTGGGAAATAACGAGGTTTAAAACTGAACATGAGAGTTTTTTTAAAAGCAATAATATTTTTTGAGTGATTTCTATGAATCATTTTCTGTGTGTGAGAAGAGGTTCTCCACCACACTTCATACAGACTAGGACCCCAGCGATAGTCGTGCTAATAAGTTCGCTTCACCACAAAGTAGTATATGAATAGGAAAAAGTGGCAGTGAACCTTCTAAAATAACAATGTTAAGGTCTCTAAGATGATGAGGGACTTTTTCTACCTTATATTCTTGGACTTCTAGAATTTGCATTATTTTATAACATGAAAAATAAATATTGATAATGGTTTTATTATCATATTGCATTGTATTTGTATAAAATAATACTAGCATTGGTATTGTTTTTAGGGCTTTGAATTGTATTACCTTACATTCATTTAAATGTCTTTATTACTTGCAGACGCATTTTAATTTTATCATAAGCAAAATGTAGTCCAGGTACAGATGGTTTAAAGATGACTTAATAAGCAGTGAATAAATCTTGCAGCAATCTGATTCTATATTCATCATGAGAATGTAGAATTAAAAATGCTCTTTATCATATGGATAAAGCTACAAGAACCCATGGCTTTACAATCCACCAGCTAAAGGCAGAAATGAGATTAAAATTAGTCCTTTGCATGTAGGGCTGGGAAAAATTATTATTTAATATATCGCATTAAGTTCATTCAACTGACTATCCTATTTTCAGACACAGTATGACCATTAAATCGATACTATCAACAGTAATTAAAACTGCAGCAATATGAAAAAAATCAGTCTGAGAAATTGTCTATAATTAAATTCTTATTGAAATAGTTTCCTAAAATCATCAAAAATGATGGAAAGAAGGACAGAACATTTTGTGAAAGTGTGGTACATGCTGTAAGGATAAGGATAAATTTAACTTCTGACAACTCTTTTCTTTGTTTCTTCCCAATAAAATGCCATCATATCTGCCATGAATAAAGAATTAAATCTAAATGTCCCCTACATACTTTGTACTTCACAGAAGTTAAATAATAAAAGCATAGAAAGGAATGTTATTATTATTATTATTATTTTGAGACACAGTCTCACTATGTCACCCTGGGTAGAGTGCTATGGTGTCACAGCTCAGAGCAACCTCATACTCTTGGGCTTAAGCGATTCTCTTGCCTCAGCCCCCTAAGTAGCTGGGACTACAGGTGCCTGCCACAATGCCTGGCTATTTTCCTGTAGTTGTCATTATTGTTTGGCAGGCCCGGGCTGGGTTCAAACCTGCCTGCTCCAATGTATGTGGCTGGTATCCTAGCCACTAACAGGCTCAGAGCTGGAAAGAAATGTTCTATGGAGTATCCAGCAGTGTCAGAGAGAATAGTTATCAACAAAATACATCTTATTTGTAAAAATAATCAGCCACATGATTATAAATTACTTTACATGTAAACCAAATTAAACCTTCCCTAAGAGTTACCTAATAACTACTATAGGAGAGCAAATAAAAAAAATCAGATTAGCAAAGGGCATATAAGCATTTACTTTTAGTAACTCTTTAGTAAAAAACATTTAGCTATGTTTCTGTTTATACACTAAAACAATGAAAAGAAATGGTATTATTACAGTAGGCAATACCTGAAACAGTCTCATTTACTGCCTCTCAGTTTTTCTAATTTTCAGTTCTGTTTTAGCCCCTAGTGTAATATAGTATCAAATAACATAATTTTTTGTGTATTAGTCATAGCCCTCATTTTTCTACATCAAATGTTGGTGGTCAGATACATAACTCACCCAACTCGAGTACTTTGGAACACGTCAGTGACAGATGTGTTGGCTGGTTTCCGGTTAACATTAGTATTTCCTTAAGGAAAAAATTACTCATTTAATATTTGAGTTAGAAGCATTCCCTCTCAAAGACAACAATAAAAATCGCTTTATCTCAGATACATCTCCGACTCAGATACAACTCCAAGTGAATGAAGACACGGAAAACTTACCTTTATTTACATGCACATATATCAAATGTCCTTTTAGTTTTATGGCCATCTTTAGAAATTGTGGCTTACACAACTACTGCATTTTTATCATGAAACATATCATTCTTTTGATAAGTTTTATTCATTTTGACATTGCCTAGTATGAAGGACATAACAGGTTAGAGTTTGAATATCCACAGGAAGACTGAGTGTAGCCATGCTAAGAAAGGGCACTGGTCAGCCTCCTGGTAAGATGTCCTTTCTGATGGGAGCACAAGACAGACACTCAGGAACCGCTGCTTCCTCTTGAGCAAGTGATTGATATTGTTAGTGGGAAGACATGCTCACAACATATACCTCAGCAACTCAGTCTACTGTACCAGATTTATGAAGCCCAGGTCAATATAAATTGTTGCAGGAGACTCACAACCATGTAATTCACTAAAGGACAATGATCGAAATGAAAACATGGCCTTGATGTTGTCTTTGTTCACTATTTTCGTTGGCAGATGCATAATTGAGTAAAAAACTATTTTGGCATTTAATGAGCAGGTAAAGTGTGAGAAATAGCCCTCCCTGAATACTGTCTTTAATCTTCAGTGATAGCTCGGGCATTAGAAACAAAGGTGGGTTTTCAAGGGGCAGAGTTGACTCATCATTACATGAGAGGACCCACCAACCAGTTTCCCTGGTTGAATTAAGGAATTTATTTTCATGTTTTTATATTTAGAGTAAGAAAATCACCTTAACACATTGGGAGAATATTGTGCATATGAAAACCACGGTCTTTCAAAAGTACCTAATTCAGTAATCCCACATAATGCAGAAAGTACGTAAGTCAGCCATCCCACGTAACGCAGAAAGTTCTCTGACTTTGAAGTGTATTTTAAAGTCAAGAGAAACAACCATCTACACTATTATCCCCATGTAATATATATCCACCTAGATGATTTAAAGGACCTTCTAGACCATTAGGCTAAAATAACAGAATAACTCATGAGCATAACACCAAGGGTCTATTATCTCCCCATTGTCATCGAACGGGCTCATTCTCTTTATGACATCTATTTCTTATATTATACTCTTTTTAAAAGCTTTCTTGCTTTAGCAAAATTGTTCCCATTAATAAAAGCGCCATGTCCACTCTGTTTAGTTGCTCTAGGGACCGACTCTGGGAGAGGAGGCACTTGTTAGTTTTTCTGAGAGGCACACACTGAATCTGAGTACAATAAACATTTCATTTCAGTCAACGTTAGGAAGGAGTAAGATGTAAATGAGTGAGAGCCTCAGATAAGACTTCCAAGTGAAAGATAAACTGAAAATTTAGCAGATCGGTTTACAGCATTTCCTGTAATTCTTTTTTTGGAATTATAGGCAGTTTTTATTTTATTTTTTAAGTTTTTTTCTATACCCCAAACATTCTATTTCACATTTTTATAAATAAACATTATAAAAGAAAATGTTAACAACAGAGGCTATCTATAGGAAATGAAGTCAAAGTTGATTTTTTTAATTCTATGCTTTCCAAAGTATTTTCTTTTTTTTTTTGAAGGCTATTTTAAATAGTTCAATGAAAATATTTCAGATTATATATGAATTCAGCACATTGTGCCCCATGATTGCACCAATGTACACAATTATGATTTAATAAAAATAAAAATTTTTTTAAAAAGAGCATTTTCCATAATTCTTAATGTCCTGCTTTGTTCACTAAACAGACTCTTGAAAGCTGGTGCAACTTTCTAATGACTGTGTCTGTACAACCTTAAAGTAAACCATGAAAAATCATTATTTTTCATTGTTTTATCTGTCCTCTAGAAAAGCTAAATATTTGGAAACAAGTGAGTGGGTGAACAAACTGACCAGTTGTCATCTGAAATGCTATAATTTGAATAGCACAAAAAGGATTCCTGTGCAATTGTATTTGCAACATAGGTTTGCTTGGAATTCACGCTGTGTATAACTTTTCAAAGGAAAGTATCAAAGAGCCTGAGTAAAGTAAGAAAGTAATTCATTGGGCTTCTAACTCATTCTTAGAAAAGAATTTGTGACATTAGCTAAATATTAATCTGATAATAGTGATTGGGTTACTATGGTGGAGTGTACTATATGTCATTCGTATGCCTAAGAGCTGTACGTATATTGACTTAAATGATCTTCTATATGTTTTTGAGGTAGATACCCAGAGGGTACCCATTATTATTATTCCCATTTTACAAACGATGAAACAAAGATAAAGTTTTCCAAAATGTTACAGGTAAGAAATAAGAGAGCTGTAATTTGAATCCAGGCAAATGGCACCAGGGTTCGTGCTTTCCACGTCATGCTATGGTCCTAAAGGAAAAGACCTCAGGATGATGGCATTGTGGGAGTTGAGGATATAGAATTGAGAGAATCTGAGGAACAAATATGCCTTTGCAGTGTCAATGGTGGTATAAAGTGAAGAGGGTTCTTCCCATTTACACACACAAACACAAACGTAACACCCCACAGACTTGCCCAGGGTCAGTTACCTATAGATAGTGTCACATACAAACAGGTGTACAGAGATTTGCATATATACACATATGTACACACACCTGCATGATATAACTTATGTAAATATATGCAAACACAATGATGAACATTGCTGACAATATGAACTCTAAAATCTAAGGCATTAAATAGCTATGTCATATTCATAGAACTCAAATTCTAAGTTCATTCTCTAAAAAAATTATATTTAATTAGGTACAAACAGATACATCTCATTTATACTTTTTTTCCAAGTTTTGCCACTCTTTCCAGTCATTTCATTGTTATTAATTATTATTCATTGAGTAAGTGGCTGACTTGTATCAAGGGACTGAATTAATTATTATTTATTGAGTGCTCACGATATGCCAGGGACGGTTGGCAGAGCGTGAAGGGACACAGTTCGTGCCCTTGAAGAACTCACCAGATAAAGAGGAAAGACAGATGCACTCAGTCTTAGCTTCAGAGGAGGTTATTCATGTTGGTTACACAAAAAGGAGCCTCATGAGTGTGCAGATGTGTGGTCTGCAAATCAGTGACTATTCCCCTTGGTCACCAATTCATGGGATTTGGCCCTCAGAAGGTTGAAATTAAAGTCACACTTCAGATTGGAAATTAATTTTATTGGCTTCCTATAATTGAGAAAGAGAAAGGCCCATATGTTTTTTTTTAATCATTAAGTAAAAAATGATTTCAAACATACAAGAAGAAAATAACAGACAACTGGTATATATATATATATATATATATATATCAATAAAAATTAAAATATGTGAACATGTTTTCTTTTTATACTTTTTCTTATGTGAACATGTTTTATTATAATGTTAGCTAATGCCTATGGTGTTTACCATGTGTCCAACATGAGGTGTGAGAAATTAGCTTCACAAAACCTACATCCTTTCCCATTGCCCCTAACGGAGGTAACCAAGTTCATTTGTATCCTTTCCAGGGATATTTTTGACAGTTTACTCTCTCTCTATTCATAACATAAAAGATGCATTTGTTTTTAAAAATTCACATGTATTATATCATACAGCTGATACTTTTGGCGAGTTCCTTTTTCACTCAATGTTATATTTTTTATTTCTGGCTTCATAAATGATTCACGGCTTAATCATACAGTGGCCCATAGCATCTTGTTTCCGACCGTTTCAGCCAATCTTCCTTTTAACTTCTTAGCCCACTAGAATCTGGCTTCTGTTCCCTGGAATTGTCCCTCTCAGTCTCCCTGGAGACCAACTTATCACTGAATTCAGTGGACAGGACATTTTCATCCTTTACTCTGCTTGACTTTCTGTGAGATATTATAATATTCTCTCTCTCTCTTCCTCTCCTTAAGACAGAGTCTCACCCTGTTGCCCTAGTTTGAGTGTCATGGTGTCATCATAGGTCTCAGCAACATCAAACTCCTGGGTACAAGCAATCCTCTTGCCTCAGCCTCCAGCGTAGCTGGGATTACAGGTGCTGCCATGATGCCTGGCTTGTGTTTTTCTATTTTTAGTAGAGACAGTGTCTTGCTCTTGCTCAGGCTGGTCTTGAACTCCTGAGCTCTAGTCATCTTCCCACCTCAGCCTCCCAGAGTGTTAGGATTATAGGCATGAGCCACTCTTCCTGGCCAAGTATTTCAATTATACAAATATATGTTTTAAATGTATGACTATTTAATATACAATTAATATATACAAATACATATAATAAGCATAACGAACACTCTTTACCTACTATTCAGACATTTGCCATATTTGCTTGAACTCTGGTTCATTTGAAAAATAAATAAAATGTGAGAGATACATTAAAAATTCCCATCCTTCCCCTATTTCTTCTTCTCCAAGAGTATCTTACCACCTGAAGTCAATATGTATTATATCCACTCCTTCCTTTCAACATCCTGATTCTTACTTGCGTACATCATCCTCTCTTGGTTCCCCTCCCACATTTTGACTGCTGATTTTTACAGTCCTTCTTGGGCTGCCATCCCATCAATGCCACCCTAATGTGAGCATTCCTGTAGATTCATTCCGTCTTCCGTTTCCATCTTCCAAACTTCCTCTGAGTGATTTCATCCATTCCTGTGTCTTCAACCAACATGCCTCCCCAGGTATGAAATCATAGTTGTCACAGCCTACTGAGAATGACTTTAGGTACTTCAGAAGTAAGCTAGTGGGACCAAAACTAAGTTCATATTTTTTCCTGTATTTGTTAGAGCAAAGTTTACTACTGTGGTAACTAAGCCCACGTTCCCTATATTCGTATATAGCACCAACATATGTCCACATATCCTTTGACAGTCTCCCCTTCAAAATGTGGAGCCTGATGCCCTCCCTGAGAGTGGGAGCTGGGCTTGGTGCCTGCCTCGTGGAGAAGGTGATATGGTGGAAGTAACAGTGCTAAATCTCCCTGATAGCGTCTTAAAGAACATTCTTCATTCACATCCTCTCTCTCTCTCTCTGGGGAAGAAGCCTCCTATATCCTGGAGACACTCAAAGGTTCACTGCCAAGAAGCTGAGACCCTCTGCCAATAGCTGTGTGAGTGAGAGTCTCAAGCAACTCTGCAGCTCCAGTAAAACCTTCAGATGACAGAGACTTTGGGTGCCCAAGTGACACCTTGACCTCAGCCTTCCGAGAGAGATCCTAAACCAAAACCATCCAGCCAAGCCACTTCAGAATTCCTGACACACCGAACTATGAGATTATCAATTTTTATTGTTTCAAGCCTCTAACTTTGGGGTAATTCATTATTACATTGAAGGAGAATAAGTTAGAATAAAATTAGCAGCTGTGATAGATAAATCACAATTTTTAGTGGTTCAACACAATACAGATTGATGTGCAACAGTTTCTGTTTCCTACCAACAACTCCATTCTATGGGAATGGGAAAATAATTTTCTAGATAGTAGTTTTTGCAGGTATATTTCTTTTATTTTTCATGTTAATGAATGGCATCGGGGCCACTTTTGCCAATGTCAGAAACCTATGGAATGTCTTACTTTCTGACTCTCTTTACCTTATACAAGTAACCAGTCACCAAATCTTGTTGATTCTAACTTCATAACGCGTATTTTTTCCCCATTCATTCTTTCCATCTCTGTTGCTGTTCAGGCTAAGATCATGGCACCAATCTTCTAACAGACTCCCCCATAAACTTCACACCCTTCAACACAGTTCTTCACACGACATCTTATGAGCTGCCTACCATGAACATTTAATTATATCCCTTTCACTTAATAAAAAAATAAATAAAAAAGAAACAATCTCAGCCATTTATCTAACAAATACGTTCTAAATATCTTAGAATGCAGAGGGGTGGGGGGTGGAGTTAGACACAACTTCAGGATCTTGATTAACTTTTTAAGCTCATCTCCTGACAATTCCTTACTTCAGAGTTCAGACTTCAACCACTCTGAACTTTGATAATTTTCTCCCCAGTGGACAATGCCCCTTTTTGCCTCATTAATGTTATGCATGCCTCTCCAAGTGCTCTTCTCTTTCATGTTCATTCTTTACCCTTTAAATCTCATTTCAAGCCCCATCTTTCTCAACAAGTCTTTCTCAGCAGCTGGGTGCTATTTGTTCATTCTCCTGTCATATCCTATGCACACCACTCTCCCTTTCTTTTCTTTGCCATCAGACACTTTGGCAATTTGAATCTCCACTATCTATGTCCAGGTCCATAATAGGTTTCCCTCCAAATATATTTTTCGTGACTAAGAACGTGTTCTTAGTGTGAATTAATTGATGACCCTCTAGACCTGTGCTGTTCACCTACAGTAGACCCTGTATTTGGATATAAAAATTAAGATTAAGTAAAACTAAACAAAATTGAAAATTTAGTTTCTTAAGTCCTTACAACTATATAAGAAGGGCTTAGGAGATATTAATAGAGGCACAGAGTATATTGGTTAATTCTGATTTCTGATTAGCTTAAAATGAGAACAAATAATACCTGAGAAAAGAATAATATCTTTTTTTCTTTTCTTATTTATTTATTTTGTTAATCAAACCCAGGCAAGGTTCAAACTCACTGCCCCTGGTATGTGGGTCCAGCACCCAGCTGAAAGAATAATTTCATAAGTAATTAGCTAAATATCACTTTGTACTAATGGGAAAGCCGGTCCCTTCCAATGTAATACCTGATGATCTCACTTTATTTCATTAGGTAAATTATGGAACAACAGCATGAAAAGCACTACTGTAACCAGTGTAGTCTCCAAAAGGTGAATCTCCTTATAGTTGTGTGGCTTTGAGGCCTTTGTATGTTGAAACAAAGATTGACCTTTTGGACTCAACATAATTTCCTGGAAATGAATCCAAGCTATTGTGCACATCAGTAGTTCATTTTTATTTCTAAGAAGTATCCCCGATGTGGTTATACCACAGATTGTGTAACAATTCACCAATTTAAGAACATCTAGGTTGTTTCCCGATTTTGGCAATTACATATAAAGCTGAGATGAACATTCAGTTTTATTTATGTGGTATAAATGCTTCATAGTGTAATTTGGGGTCCTCATGGCAATTACAGGTTTTGTTTTATAACAAAATATTTTCCAAAGCAGCTTTGCCATTTTGCATTTACACCACGCAACAAATACGTTCGTCCAGTTTCTCTACTCCCTTATCAGCATTCGTTGTTGTATTTTTTTATTTTACCAGTTCTAAAAGACTTTTACTTTTACAAGAAGTCTGTAATAATATCTCATTGCAGTTCTAATTCCATTTCTTTGATATAATAAATTCCATTTATTTGCCATTTGTGTATCTTCTATACAGAAATGTCTATTTATATATTTTGTTTATTTTTTAATTAGATTGGGCTTTGTTTTCTATGGTTTTTTTAACTGGCAAATTTCGAGAGCTATATGAAGAATAGAAAATACATATAAATATTCTAGATAATAGTTCTTTGTCAGACGTGCCTCTTATAAGTGCTTTCTGCCAAACTGGGACTTATCTTTTCATCTTCTTAATGGGGTCTGCCACAGAGCAAAAAGTTAATTGGTCTATCACTGCTTATTAGCCCTCGCTTATTTCACTGCTTTTGTGCTTTTGTCAAAAATCGGTTGGGCATATTTGTGGATCTATTTGTGAGACTTTTTCCATCCAATTAATTTACATATTAGTGTTTCTGCAAGTACCACATTGCCTTGACCACTCCCACTTTATTCTTCTTTTTCAGGACTGTTTTGGTTATTCTAGGGCCTCCGTGTCTGCACATGATTTTAGAATAAGCTTTGTTATGTGGGAAAATAAAAAAAAACCTCTCTGGAATTTTGTCAGGAATTGCATTAAACCTATAGATTAGTTTGAGAAGAATTGATATCTTTACTGTGTTGAGTCTTCCAATGAAATAACGTAATTTATTCAGACTCTCTTTGATTTTATTCATCAGCATTATGTAATTTTTAGTATTCAGAGTCTGTGCATGTTTTGTTAATTATATTCCTAAGTACACTGCTTTATTAGAATAGGTGGCAAGCAATAAGAAGGCCCAGGGGTCTCACCTGTGCTGCTCTGCCAGGCTCAGGCCCTTAAGCCGGCTGCCAGGTTCTTCCACCTTTGAGAGACTTCTTAAGTTTTTTGTTGGGTTATATCCAGGATTCTCTCTCTCTCTCTCTTTTTATTAAATCATAGCTGTGTACATTAATCATGGGGCACAATGTGCTGGTTTTATATACAATCTGAAATACTTTCATGGAACTGGTTAACATAGCTTTCATGGCATTTTCTTAGTTACTGTGTTTAGACATTTATATTCTGCACTTAGTACGTTTCACCTGTACCCTTCTAAAGTATCCAGGATTTTTAGTTGTAAGAGAGAAGATCTAGGAGGAATGGGCCTACTCAGCCTTGGAGGTACCGGAGTCTGATAAGCACTCGTACCTCCTTAACGTATTGACTGAGAGCCTGTCACCTGCCCAGGCTGTCCCCGCTGCGCGCCTCCGCAGTGGGCCTGGAGGACGAAGGGCAGGCAGGAGGCAGGGAGGGGACATCGCCCACCCTCCCCGCCACCAGCCGTTTCCCTGCCCCTCGGGATGCCCCAGTGAGCCCTCCCCACTCCTTCCTCCCACCTTACGGTCCCCTTCACGGACCCCAGACGGCTGCATCTTCTCACTCACGCCCTCCTCACCTGCCGTGAGGTTGCTGAGAGCAACCGCCTCTGTCTCTGCCATGTCCCCTCCTCGAGTGCGGGCTGGCAAGGGACAGCCCTGTGCCAGTGTTCCTCGGGGAAGGCGACGAGGGCTCCGATTCAAGGCTGTTCGCTGCCTCTGGGCGGTTCTCGTGCTTGGCCCCCACCCCTGGTGAATGAGGGACGGCCACTCACCTGCGACAGTTTGGAATCTTTTCTATTGAACCAAGCTCCCTGACCTCTCGTCCTGTGATCGCCTGGCAGGGTCAGTTAGCGTGGCTACCCTCCTCTACCCCCAGTCGCCACCCAAGACACATCAGTCCTGCCGTCCAGGAGCCTTCGGAAAACCCCAGGGCCAGTGGCCGGCTGGGCCCAAAGCCGCATTCAGCCCCTGCTTTGTGTGGGACAAGTGTTAAAGTGAAGGGACACACTGATATCAAAATACCATAAATGGTAGAAAAGTTCATGATCACAAGATAAAGAAACAAGTATAAATCTAGCTGTTCAGTTTTCCATTGCGAAAGCATCACTTCCCCATATAATCCTCGGAAATTAAAACTAAGACTCTGACTCAATTATCCTTTCACAGCCTTGGGTTTCCTTTCTTGTCTGCCATTAACGCCTTCAGAAATTACATTAAAGCAATGATCTCAATTATTATGACCTTCAGCCGGCCCTGAAAACAATTTGCTGAAGAAACGCTCCTATCTCCTAGGGATTATGTCAACCTCCTTAACATCACCATTTTTATGATATTTTGTTTTGTTTCGTTTTGTTTACTCTTAGGGATATTAAAATTTTATGTGGCTTAACTTATCTGTGTGTTAGACCAAAGTAATGTTTTGCAACAAATAGAATGATTTAAAAGCATTTTGATTCCCCACGAAGGTTGTTAACACACTGAAATTTGTGCAGCAGCAACATGAGATACTTTCGGCAGCACAGAGTTTATCTAGGGCTGCCATATAAAGCAGGCCTCATTTAGCATTAAATCTCATTTTATGTGATTGGAGTTTATTTTTAAATAGGCCACTCAAGATTCAAGCTATGAGACTTTTTTACGGAGTATGGCAAGAAGGTTCTTCCACCTGCCACCATACACGGCTCTAGGGTTACGAGCACAACTTAACCCTAGATCTGCCTAAGTTTGGGCCGTATTAGCACCATACACATCACATACATCTCACACATATTTATGAAGTGAAAACAATAAAAGATGCATGGGGCAGGACTTTGGAAAGTTGTGAAATCATATATAAATCCAAGTCTTGATGTCATGAGGTAATTTGCCTGTTTTTTCTTAGACATGTTAGTAACTCATCATTTACAGAGTTCAAATTGCTTCTCGTGAATCATTAGTGATAGCCATGGGGTCCCAGAGTACATAAAAGTTCAGGTGGTGTGTCATTCATAGCCTTTTCAGATTTAAACGTACTTTAAAAGGAGTGTGTGTGGATGCAGTTATACAAAGCCCCCAAAAAATGAGAGATGAGAAAATTATTGCTATTGTATGCATAAAATTTAATAATTTGATTGTAAGAACTCATGGAACTTAGCACATAATGTTACGTTTAAAGGAAAATCTATTTCGAGAATCCGACCCCTTTTATTTGTATTGTTTTAGAGTTTATCAGTTTTATTAATGTCTTGTTCAAGATTGCTCCTTGAGTAATATTTGATGTAGATGTTTTATTGACTTTAAAATCACTCTTCTTTCTTTCAATTTTTTTTTAATTCTGGGATAAATAGTTAAAAGGTGTGGATAACTGTCTGTGTAAGATATACAGGTAAGTGATGTTAGCATTAGAACCAACTGATTTTTGTCCTTTGTCTCTGGTGAGGTTTCAGTACCTTCTAAACAGATTTTCAGTATGACAGTGGAGAGCATTACAGAGATTAACTGTAAATTAACCTCTGGGCATGTGCAGATAGGCAAGTAAATGCTCCAGAGGTAACAAAAAACAGCCCTCTGCTTCCCAGTCCTGTACACAGTTTCTCCTCTGGCAAAAATCTTCCAAGAATTTAACCCCTGGCATTGCTCTTTTTCTGAGAAAAGTAGCAAATAAAATATAAAGTAATAGAATGGACAAATGGAGTGCCTTAAAAAAACAAGTCACTGATACAACAAGATCTAAAGAATTTGGGCAGGTCAGAAGCTAATACAGAAATGTCAACCATCTTGTATATTTTCTTATGGTGTTGGATAACAGTGTAATTTAATAAAAGGAAAATTATGATGAGGATTGTGATGGATTGAACAATGCCCCTCAAGATGGCCATGCCCTAACCTTCAGAACATGTGGCTGTTACTTTTTTTTTTTTTTTTTGAAACAGAGCCTCAAGCTGTCACCCTGGGTAGATTGCTGTAGCATCAC
Organism: Arctocebus calabarensis; assembly: GCA_963573935.1. NCBI lineage: Eukaryota > Metazoa > Chordata > Mammalia > Primates > Lorisidae > Arctocebus > Arctocebus calabarensis. The sequence goes on from CAUYON010186472.1 coordinate 20,000, forward strand.
AGCTCACAGCAACCTCCAATTCCTGGGCTCAAGCGACTCTCCTGCCTCTGCCTCCCAAGTAGCTGGGACTACAGGTGTCCGCCACAACACCTGGCCATGTTTTGGTTGCAGCCGTCGTTGTTTGGTGGGCCCAGGCTGGATTCGAACCTGCCAGCTCAGGTGTACGTGGCTGGTGCCTTAGCCCATTGAGCCACAGGCGCCAAGCCGTGGCTATTACTTTCTAAAGCAAAGTGACACCCATCTTTTCATTTCAAAGGAATAATTTGAGGAACATATTATTTTTACTCTATCAGCTGAATAAAGGTGATAAATGTGAAATCAATTATGAGCTGGCCTTCATCATTTTGAATTATACTTTTTTAAATCATTGATTTAATTGTATGAGTTCAGTGCTTCTGGACATGGGCAGTCACAGGGAGGCTGAACAACCACTAATGTCCCTGTACTTTTTAATTTTTGTGCTATTTTAATAATATTCCTATTCCTCAAAATTAGAAAACATACACTCAATATTCTAAGTCATAACTTACCCTTTGATATCCTTTAAAACATTATTTAAAATCCTTTCAAACTTTCTGAAATATGTAGCTCATGACAAAGAATTTTGAGATGTTAATCATGAATACTGAAATTTTGCCCCATTTTTGAAAACATTAATCACTTATTGAAGATTTTTTTACACTTGAACATATTGTTTCAAATATAATCTTTCTTCTCCCATGATAGCCTCACATAAAGTATTTGAAGAAAATACAGGTCTCTCATTGCTCTGTTGTAATTAACAGAGACTTTCAGCAATAGAGAAATTCTAAAAGAAAAGGCAACTCTAAAGTGATGATAATAATTGTTTCTCACATCAGAATTTCAACTACCAAAAATTTTTGCTTATAGATTCCACCTGTTAGAACTAGTCAAGCTTTGTTTTATACTGGGTTTTCTTTCCCCAATTACTTACACAAATCAGAAGGTGGAGTATATGAGCTTGCTGAGAAGTTTCTATTCGGTTCTAATATGGCGCACGATGTGACCCTTGCCTTCCTCCATCATTTATGACTTTGGAGGCACTCAGTTCCTTTGTTGTGCATCTAAATAGTTTAAAATCACCTTGTGTTTTAGTGCAGGAAGGCAATGCCTATCTTTTTAATAGCCTACATTCTGGAATATTAGTTTTTGCCTTCTTGCTATTTATAGTTGAACTGAAATCTAATCGAATGGACATTTTGTTAATTTTTACAATTTATTTTAGATTACCCACAAGACATTTACAACCTTGCAAATATAATTCATCTCAAAGGCAAACAATTTTATGGAAATTAGGAGACCATGTTTAGGGTCCATTTCTTAAAATTTTGAATTTTTAGCTTTATAGTATCCCTTTGCATCAGTGGTTCTCAAGTTTCCTAATGCCATGACCCTTTAATACAGTTCCTCATGTTGTGGTGACCCCCAACCCTAAAATTATGTTCATATGGTTGGGGGTCACCACAACACCAGGCACTATATTAAAGGGTTGTGGCATTAGGAAGCTTGAGAACCACTGCTCTACTTTAAGATAATGACAGTTTTGTGAAAGGTTAACAATTCTAAAATACATGATTCAAAGTTTTGTTCAAATTACTTGACAAAATACTTTCCATGAAATACTTGCAATGGGCAAGATAGTCAGAGTTTTTGTCAACTGCAATTTTTTCTCCCAATTTTGACTAAGGAAAAAGTTTAATAACTTAACTTTTCACCATGTAAAAATATCCTAATCATTAAAACTGGTAAAATAAATATTTCACAACAATTTCTGTCCATATTTATATGTATTTGAGATGCATCCTGTGAGTGTAAAGTCAGAATGAAACACATGAATAGATTTTTCCCAATATTTTACTCATCTTCTGAGAGGTTTCACCAGATACAAACTGTATGATTGGTTGCTGCTTAGATAATTCTAGTCATAAGAAATTAAGAAATTATTCTATTATGGCTGATTATCAAATGATGCATTAAGGTTCCATGTCTTTTGTACCTATTATGAATGACAGTTTACAGAGCTAATATTACCTTGCTGGACATGGTTTAAAAAAACCCAGTCATTACAAATAAGAGATAGATAAATACTAAAACCTCCAACACAGCTGTATTGCTAGAGTGGTTAAGGACTTCAGCTCTCCCCACTCCATTCAGTGCACGGTTGAGCAATCCATCGGCTCAGTTCCAGGCAACTTGCTGACGGCTGGACCGGTGGCCTAGGCCCTCGGTCACCCGATTCCTGAACTGAGACTCTCTCTCTGTCACACACATGCACACGCACATGTGTGCAATTTACCTTAACATAGTTACTGTGAAGCAACATGAGCAAGTACATTTTTATATAAATTTACATGTTGTACTGTGTATTTCTTATCAGCCTTTTCTTTGGGCAGTAAAGTGCAAAAATAAAGTACATTAAAAAACAAAAAGCAGCACAGGGCCCTGGTACATTACTCTAAAAGAAAAACAGCCTTTCTTTGATCCAATTGACTGAATTAGAATCTAGTAAGTGTAGAAATACCTAAAATTAAAGTGTTCTCAGAAATATGCCTTAAAAACACCACTGAGCACAATATTAATATGAGTTTGAGTAGAACACGGGGCTCCACTGACTTCATTTTCTACACACACTGACAGCATTCACCGGCCTCCCCTGCCTGTTCCTTCCCCTCAATATCTAATAGATGTTCCAGAGTTAGCTGATGTTTCTAGATTATAAATTTCCTTTCCTATTAAAATAATGTATATATGTCTCCCCTGTGTACATAGAGTCACCAAAATTTTCCAGTACTAATAAAATGCTAATATTTTCTGAAATAATATGGTGCTATGCAAAATCCAGTAAAAATGACCAAAATACAATTTATGTACAGAGGAGGAAGCTACTTGATTTGTATCTATAAATATGACCTAATTATATTATCTTCTTAAATTTCAAAAATAATACCTGTAAGCTGATCAGTCAAAATTTTTTAGAAACCTTGCCAACATAGTTTGTTCCAATTTTCAAATAAACAAATAAATGCACCTCTAACAGTAAACTATGGTCAGTGACAATTAGATAACAAAGTTAAGTTCACAGAGACACCTAGATCTTATATCCAGTAAGGATTTATTATAAAATCAAATGTGGAATAATTTATTATTTAAATGGTTAGAATAAAGTTCAAAGGTAAAATAAGCAAATCATTTCATTATCTAACAAACTGAAATGTTGGGGGTTTAAACCTTTTATATTTTTGTCAAAATAGTAATTAACCATAGATGACAGATGCTGCTCCCTAGTCAATGGAGGGCCTCAAATTTTACTCTGCATCTCATTGGGAAGGAAATACAAATTTTTTAAATAGAATTAACTTGGGGAAAGGCATCAGTGCTGTAACTCTTAGCACCAAATGTTTTTTCTTGGAGCACCAAATGCTTTAAGGAAAACATTCCAAGTATCAAAGTTTTCAGATAGATAAATATTTATGGATCAAATCCATAAAGAACAGACATTGTTATGAAATATATATAGATGCCTTCAAAACTTTCTTTCTAGGCAGAGTAGACACATAAGTTAGGAGTCATTTCCCACTTAATTGTTTTTGCAACCTTATGCAACATGAGTGGGTTATGGATAACACTTATTCATTTATACACAGGGAGCTCTTGACTGGCACCACGTCCAGAAAGTGAGACAAAAGCTACTTCTCTCTACAAAATACAAAGCTTTGTTCAATTTAGAGAAATGGCTTTATTTTAACCAATCTTCCTGATGAAAAGAGTGTGGAGATTTGTAATCTATTCCTTTGGTAAGAAAACAGTACTCCTTAAAACAAATTCTCATTTGCTAGTTAGTATGATTAGAGAAAAGCTTAGCACAGATCCGGTTCCTGTCTGTGAGGGCAGTAAAATTCCATGTCTTTGAACTTTATGAATAACACTTTTTTCAGTCTACAAATAGACCATTGCCTCTTCCTCTTCACTGAGAGCTCTTCATGGTTATTTACATTACAATCTGCAGAGAGCTGTTTTACCATTTAAAGGCAGAGGTTTATTTACATTGTTCAAGGAGCAAAGATATGCTATATGACATTAAATAAATATAACGTAAATACCAAAGGCTTAGCTGCTGTAATTCTTGATGCTCTTAAAATACCATTGATGGGTGTGTACTGATCAGAAATCAAATGTCTATAGAAAGTAGCAGTAAGTCCTGCTCCAGAGCTAAGGTGTTTAAGAACTCATTGCAGAAAGGGTTGCGTGTTATCATGCTTCCAACTTATACCTGCACACACACGTTCCACCAAGAGTTTCCTGGGTGAACATGAGGGACGATCTGGAACTAAAAACAATTCCACTTCCTGAAATTGAGCAGAGTAATGGCATATTCAACCAACGAAGGCATAAGCTTTATGTGAGCTTAAAGAAAATGGTAACATGGGCACAGGTAAAAATTTTATTTATAAACATGTGGACACATGACTTTGGATCCAGCCAGCCAGTGACATAAATAAATTTGAGCAAAAGTTTCAAGCCAGAGGTTATATACGAATACATATTTTTATATTGTGTGTATGTGAATAAGGCTTCTTGGAGCAGTGCCACAAACCTGGGTACCAACCAACGAAATCACTCCCATCCTTAGAAATCTCCATTAAGGGCACAAGGAGGGTAATTATACCGGGATGCTCCAAATCGCTCGCTCCATCTTGTGCACCCACATGTCCGCCAAACATGAAATGTTCGCCTTCTCCTTTCCAATGTGATGGTTGTTGAACTTATTTTTAGTGTCATTTGATAAGCCTTGGTGCTCGCAGAGAGACATCCCACTGACCCAGCCACTGGTCATTGTCTATCCCAGTTCACATCAAAGCAGGCGCGCTTTGTCAGGTTTCCAGTCGCATATCCATTTCGCATCTGAAGTACAGTATCGAAAGTGACTAGATCATTTGAGCTTTTCCCTTGCGCTGCTGCCTCCAACCCCCACAGCGCTCCTGCTCACGCTAACATAATTTGGCATCATCGACGTGACACGATGGTGGTTTTTCTAAAAAATTATAATACATACCTCGTCAATGTTTGGGATGGCAGCCCTCCTGCGAATTTAATCTATAAATTGAAGAAAGGAGGTCTTTCTCCTGTATTGAATCACCACCAAAGTAGAGTACCCCTTCAAAATCCAAGTAATGCGTATAGAGTAATAGGTCATTCAATGTCAAAAGGCATAAAAAAGATGAGCAAAATCTTCACAGGCTGCTGCTTGCTGTTGCTTTTAATTATATTAATTAAACTTTGAAATTTTCATGCAAAGAGAATTGCTGGCTTGTGACGCCGAAGAGCCCTTGGAGACTGGAAGGAAGAAAAAAACCCTGAGCGGAAGCTTTGTGGTTACGGCTTCCTTTAAATTAAAAGCAAAACAAATTCCTAGGTATGTTTACTGATATCAATGCTCTATGCACTACTAAACCCTAAACGTAGGGAAAGGGGGGATGTACCAGTCACAGGGAGACCTTCTCAAAGCTCGAGTCCTTTAAACTCCTCTCCAGAGCTCTGGTTAGAGGCTGTCTTCCTGTGGAATAACGCTCTATTAATTTTCTTGTCCCGAGTGCATAATGAAAGAAAGGTGTCTTCAAAAACTAAAGGGCAAAACCTTGCTTGCTACCAATACCTCAAGGCATCCTGTCTACATTTTGTCATGCGTGTGCACTTTTCAGCGTTAAAATGACAAGATTTTCCAGTCAGAAGCTTCCCACAAGCTTCCCACAAGCTTCCCACTTGGAAGGATTTGGTGATCTGACATGGCCGTAAGGCAACAGACCCTTATTTGCTTAGCCTGGTGGGAAATTCTATATCTGCTTATTGCTAAAGATCTTCCCATATAAAAACTCAAGTCCCATGTGTCCACGTAAAAAGCCCTCCTGTCTCCATGAAAGCCCAGCACGGCTAGTCGTGTCCTAGTCCCTGTTTCGACATCCTCTCTGTGTCATTGCTCTGATTGCTTTTTCCTCTTCTACGCCTTCAAACAAACTTTCTTGTGTAACCCACAGCATGCAGATCAATGCCAGTCTCTAGTCAATGTCCTGAATCATGAGTTACCACTGACTTTCATCACCTCCCGTGGCAGAACAAGTGTTTGAAAATATTTGGTGCAAGCAAAGCAGAAGGCACAGAAAACATGTCCTGACTGAGAGGAAGTAAGCTGCTCTTCCAAAAGCTTCTGAAAGGTCCTTGATGGTGTTTTTCCTTTGGTTGGAAATCAGCAGTGTGAAAAACGTGCCGTCTTCGTACCTCCCGGGTTCTTGCTTCCTTTCTACTGAGACGGAACTCTGGAGAAGTTTATGCAACGGCCCTGAGAAAAGAAACAGATGCTTAATGAAATATTAAAGCAATTATGAAAAATCATAATCATATCTAGTGTTCCTACCATGATATAACAAATGATTTTTCAAGGAAAGGACAATGTTAAGATGAAACATGAAGTCATGAACATTTTGGGCTCAAAGCATGATGGTCCATTCAAATCTGTTCCATAGTATGTTTGCCTACGGGAAGGGATGCTAAGTTAGTATGGAAAAAAAAACCATGACGGGAATAGAATTTTGTTACCATTCTCTAATAGACAAAATTAAAATGTTTTCACAAGATCATTTCCACTGTTGTCAACTGATTCTCACAATGGCACACCACCAAGGCACATTCTTTTCAAATGGTGATTATCTGCACCCCACATTTCTGAAGAGGATTTGCCATACTAATTCCTTAACATTTCAGTAAAGTTTGTGCAGATACACTGTTCCGTATGTAATTGAAAATAATCCAATAATTATTTGCAAACAAAGTTTCCAATTAGTGATATAGGAGTCCCTCTTTTGACTCGTTGGTATGTTCCTGTTGATCTGCTGTATGACCTAAATCACATTTAGAGATTCCTCAACTGGCCACAAGCTAGCATACTGCTTCTTAGTAAAGAATCAAGATGATTCCCCTATTGTTCTATTTCTTATTAACAACTACTCCAAAATCACTTCAGATTTTACACCTTTCTGTTCTTTCTCTCAAAATGTGAATAAGTTTATTTTTAACATCCAGAGTATGATAAAATTCAAAGGAACAAAAAAGATATTGCTGAAGAAAAAAGGTTGAAACATAAAACTAGAATTTTGTTCAATTTTCTTTCAAAAAACTACTCAATAAATTTGGAAATTTCAGAAATCACTGAAGAAACAAAAGCATAAAAACAAAATAGAGCTAGTACTTTTCATTAGTTTTTGATGAAAAGCAAACATTCATTAAATGATCTGTCTTCTAAATGATATGGGAGGCACCATTATTACTACAATTGCCGATTTTATTATTTACTTTGTGCCCAATGTCTACAAGTAATACCAGTGCAAAAGGAAATAGAGAAAAAAGTAGAGATAAGATCAAATTCAAAGGAGGTCACAATTCCTTGGTGATGAAAGATCAGATAACATACTCAAGACTGAATTTTTGTACACCTAGAACCCTCAAATAACATTTTTAGAATGAATATTAAGAGTTGCTCTTCCAGATCAATCAAGGGAGCTAAGTATGTCTCCCAAATGGAAAATATTAAGGTAATTATTTGTATGCTGCATTCCTTTCTAAATATTTTTTCAAGGGGGATAGGTAGGAAAATGACATATACTTGAGAAATACTTAGACATATACTTTTCTTAAATACTTGAGAAGACAAACGCAGTGCTTCTAAACCACAATGCTGTTCCTATACAATGATAAATCAGTTTGAACTATGCATATTTCAGATGAAAGACTATCTTCTGGTAACTTTCAGAGGTCAAATGAATATATGAGGAATGATGTTATGACACCGAAGATGCAAACAAATGACACATTTTTCTGATGTGTTTATGGACCAAAAAAAAAAAAAAGAGGTTTTTCCCTTCTGTATGAATCTCTACTTTTTCTTGAGTTTCATTGCTTAGTAACTTGATATTGATACAAGAATCCTTTTCTGACTACTACTGTATATACCAGATTACTGTTACAATGTAGTCATTAGTAAATTAATCATATATGGTAAGCAAGTGGAGAGTTTAAGAAGTAAGATTTATAGTCTACATGAACTCTCAAAAATCTCTCCAATACCTGAATTATTTAAGACCTACATTATTTCCTATTTCATTTGATGTGGTTTGATTAATGACATAGAAACTTGAGTGAAGACCATCCTATTAATTTTGATTCTGAGGTCCTTGCTCTAACTCTTCCAAAGCTTGGGAATAACTATCAATCCATCAGCTGAGAACCATCTATTGATTTTAAGCACGCACTTGAAAAACCCACTAAATGCCATATACAGTTGCATATTTTAATACACATACCATATCATGCCATACTTGTTTGTGTGAATATTTACTAACAAAAGAAAGTGGTTAAATCCAAGGGCTTTAAAGCTTGTGTATGCCTCCTAGCTCTGTCACTATTAACTGTGTGACCATGAATGACTTATTTAACTACTGTACACCTCAGTTTCTTTAACAGTAAAATGAAAATTAAAAATTGGACCTATTCAAACAGCTGTTGCAAAATTAAATTCGTGAGTATATTTAAAGCACTGAAGACAGTGCCTGGAATATAATGAACTCTCAATAAAAGATAGGTATTGCCATTGCCCATCCTTCCTCCATAGTGTCATCGTACAGAGTTTAATATAAAGCAGACTCAATAAACGAATGGATGGATGGTGCACAGAGGAGCATCTCCTCACACAGACCTCCCCTGGTGGTGGAGCCAGAACACAGAGAGGGAAGACAGAGTAAGTGTGAATTTAAGACAGAAAAAGGGAACCGCCAAGGAGAAAGCTGCAGTCCTCCAACCACACCCAGCACTGTCTCCCAAAACACATGACTGACAATGCTGTTGACGTTTAAGGTCATGGATGTCTGGACTGCCATTTATATCACAGCAAGAAGTTTATGCCAGAACACTGCAGGGCAATGTTTATTTGTAGGAAACGGGAATGACAAGGCTCACACGTCTGTCCCATCCTCATGCTCCTAATGCCTACACTACCAAAGTCAAGGTTACCAGCAAACCAACATAAAATAGCTTAAACACAAAGGAGAGTACAGAATAAAGAGTAGTATTAGTTAATGGTTATTTTTCTGAGAATATCTCACTTTCATAACAAAGAGCTGAAAGTAAGAAAAGTTAACTAAATGGTCTAACAAGAAACTATTCATAAGAATAGAAAAGCAAATATTCAATGTACTCAATACTAATATGAAGCCAGTGGATGGTCTAAAACATGCTCACATAAGAGAAAAACTCAATTCAAGTTGGAGGAGGGGAGGCGATGGGCGTGTTGCAATGACTGGGCACAAAGTAAGGGTGTACAGCACACATTTTGGGTGTGGGACGCAACTACAAAAGGACTCTACCTAACAAATGCAAATACTGTGACCTCACATTAACTTGACATTTCAAAAAAAAGAAAAGAAACTATTCAATGTAACTTAAATACATAAAAATATCCATACAGGCTTATGTATTTATAATTTTAATACTTTTTTCTCCATATAGAATTTAATACTAGTATCAGATGACTGGACTGTATATAAATAGTTTCTAAAATAAATCATTCTGAATTCTGATGTGCTAAAATAGGAGAACACAAGATTTCTATTAGCAAGAGTTAAAATGAAGGTGTTGCATTATGTCTATTTTATGTTTTACAGAATAATTTAAGAAATTTGAACTCAAAGTGGCATAAGTGCTTAGGAATTAATATAACATGTAATTATTATAAGTATAATTATTAATATAAAAAGTAACTGTCTCCATTTTCTGGATTTTTAATTCAATATTTTTCTAAATAATTATCATGATTTAAAATCATGTCTTAATCATCCACCTAAATCCTGGGCCAAATCTAAAAACTCTGTTGTGATACTTTAGGCAGCGCCCACAATTAGGCTATCAATACAACCAATTTGAATTCAGTATCATGCCTTACAAATTACTGAGTCATAAACTTTAACAATAACAAAATTTAGTCAATATGAAATTGAATTAAACCTTAGTCTCTTAAGATATATAGTTTTAAGATGAACTATAAATATGTTCCATTCTTTTCATTGGGAATATAGCATACAAAAAAATAATCATTATTGAATTTATTGATTTTGCATGACAGAATATAAGTAGAATTTCTTATATATTTTAAAAAATTAAGGTTAAGCTGAACAAATAGAATTTTATTGTTATTGTTGACCATAGGTTATACTAAATTGATTTAAAGTACATTCATTTAGAAACTGATAATTCAGATGTCGGTCGACTATGTTGCAGGAATCCTTTCTCAATATATTAACAATCAGTAAGGCAAATTAACTCTAAACAAGACTACCATCTGCACTTTTATCAACCGAAAATATTTTAAAGCATATAAAATATATTTGTATCTTGAAATTTACGTCATTTTATTATGACATGGTCTGGCAACTTTATTTGCCTATTAAAAACTGCCTCTTTTTTTCAAGCATACTCTTTTATGTAATCTTATATTGAGCACATTACCTGATTAGTGAATTTTGGCAGCAAGAAAAGAACTCTCATGCATTGCTATTGGAAGTATAAATTGGCAAAACTATATAGTAAACAAAGAATACAAAATTTTTTTCTAGAAGCTTATATTCTTTGCCTTAATAATTTTATTTTGGGAATCTAGTCAATAAAATAGCTAGACAGAGATTTTAAAATATTTAATCTTTATAATAGTGAATTTTTATGACAATGAAAAATATAAACAATTTATATTTATTTGTTCCCAACAATCAGAATATTTAAATAAATTGCAATTCATCTATTTAACACATTAAAGTAAAAAAATATAAAACTTTGTGAAGATATAGGACAATGTTAAGTAAAAGAAATGTCAAGTTTTATATACACATGATTGCAATTATGTAAGAGATGAATAAAACAATAAAAGATAACATGTCAGTATGTTGTGGTTAGTAGGATAGCATATAGTTTGTACATTCTATTTTTTTATCTGTTGGGTACATTCATACATTTGCTAAAGATAACATGTCAGTATGTTGTGGTTAGTAGGATAGCATATAGTTTGTACATTCTATTTTTTTATCTGTTGGGTACATTCATACATTTGCTAATTTAAAAAAACATTAGTTTTAGTTAAAAGAAACATTAGTTTTCAAAGAGTGAATTCACTCAGCCCAATGGAGCCCTACTCCATTACCGCTTATAATTTTCTTCAAGATAAGTAGAAACATAATATACCAAGGATGCATCATATGCAAAACTCTGGTCATAATCAAGGTTAAGCTCAGAATCAGAATCTGTATAACTGTAGTACACAAAGTCCTTCAGGGCTTTTACAATGTGCCCCTGGGGCCTCCATGGCTAGAATGATGCACAAGAAGAGATTTAGTAGGCACAATGCATCTCAAACTTGATGCAGGCCAACAAAATCTACTTTCATCTATCTTTTTATTTATTTTTATTTTTTTTGAGACATACTCTCACTTGGTCACCACAGTAGAGTGCTATGCCCTTTTAGCTCACAGCAACCTCAAACCCTTGAGTTCAAGCAATCCTCTTGCCTCAGCCTCCAAAGTAGCTGGGACTACAAGAACCTGTCACAATGCCCGGCTTCATCCATCTTTTAATACTGAAATTCAGTATAAGATTGTGTCGGTGCTAAAACGTAGTTTGATAATTACTATTTCAGGTATTTTCATGACTGTGTTAAGTCAGATCATCAGTAAAACTATCTATATGTATAGATTTTGTCTCTTTAGCAATGCTTTCATAGATTTATGTCAATTGACAGTATTATCTCCTTAAGTTTTGAAGAACCTTTATGATGTTTGCATGTTGGAAAATTGCTATTGATGACACTGATATTAAGGAAATCATTTTCCTTGAAGTTCAGAGCTAGGAAAAAGCTTGTCACTTCTAGTAAGTTCCCTGGTATGTTTCCTTTTTATTATATAATGGCAACCATGTAACTCAACCATTTAGGAAGCTCAGGTTTATAAGCTGCTCTAAAGGAAACTTCTACCCTCAGCATACATATCCTATTATAAGTATCCTATGATTTTAGCCCATGATTATTCTTTATTTTTATCCTTCAGAGGTTTTATTGTATATTTTTTTCTCACAATACTTCTTCAGAAGTAGACTAGGTTTAGCTTCCTTAATTTTCAATCATAAAGAATATCCAAATTCATTTTACCCTCTAAAACCCTCCAACAAATTATTGCCTAAGTGTTTGCCTTATGGAAAAAGACCATGTCATATCTGCTTCCCTTTTAATGTTGCCTTTCCTTGTACTGGTAGGGCTTAATGAAGTATTATGTCAAGTGATGACCAGTTTGAACTTACCATGAACTAAGTTAACAGAGATAATTAATATAAACTTGAAATTGATACATGCAAGCACGTTGGAACTACACTATTCTTCATTCAATCTCCAAAGTTTTTCTATGAGAAAAAAATCCCCTGGGTCAAAGATTGAAAATTTAACTTCATTTTCTTTGCCTATAAGTCAAAAGTAAAAACATGATTTTTTATAAACTAGAAATGTATGAAAATTCCCAATTCATCTCTTAAAGCAGAGCTCTGTATGGAAATTTTACTCCATTACTGCTTATAAGTTTCTTCAAGGTAAGAAGAACCGTAATATACCAAGGATTCATCATATGCAAAACTCTGGTCATAATCAAGGCTAAGCTCAGAATCAGAATCTGTAAGTTTTAAGTTCAATTAAGTGATTTTTAGGCAATAATTAGTATCTATTAGAGGAAGAAACTTCCTGACATGTCCCCAGAAATCACTGTTTGCAATATATTTTTTTGAGCCTTATAATAAGCACCAAAGGAAAGAAATGCCCCAAAGAAAAATGCCTGGATCTATGTTATTAACCTGCAGTTAAGTAAAAAGAGAGCCAAGAACAAGACAAGTATGAGCTGACATATTTGCTGTTGGGTGAAGTATTCAGACTCCAACCCTGTTGCAATATTTAAAAACTGCCTTTTCCTCTCATTTTCACTGTGGCCAGTAATAGCAGCATTAACCAGAGCCAGCGTCATGCTTTCCATATCTTGAGCATTAAAATTCCACTGGCGTTAACACTTGTGAGCTCCTTTACTAGCTATCTGAGCAGGATGTATTTCACTCCTATAACGGTTATAGTATTATGCTCACTTCATAAATATCCATGGACAAGCTAAAGCAAACAACTGCACTTTAGTTTAGACTTTTCAAATACAGATAGCTGATTTATTTATACATCATGTCTAAAAAGAGATTTCTAAACCTTCGTGTTCTGTACAACATTAAAGAGTGTTTCAGATTTTAAATTTGTGTACAAAGTACTAATATGCACAGACACAGACACAAGGGCAAGCAAGAGGTCCAGGAAACCGCTACTAGAAGGAGAGACTTGAGAACATCATCGGCTTTCCGAGTGGAGATTTTTTTGTAGCAAATGGTGGCATAAGACTGAAGAAAAGGCACATATTATCATCTCTCTCTCTTCCTCTCTCTTGTTCTCTCTCCATATATATGTATGTGTGTGTATGTGTGTGTGTGTGTGTGTGTGTGTATATATATTATATATATTATTAATCTGTGCTATCCTTTTCTCTGAACAAAATTGCAAGATTTTGAGCTGAAATATAAATTCTACATACTCTTTTTTAATGGAATCCCAAACTACAAATGTCCCATTTTACAGTAGAGACCACACACCATATGGACATTTAGTAGAAATCATGAAGGAAAGTGTTGAGTTTGCCTGAAAAATTTACCTTCAAAAAAAAAATTTAAGTCATTTCATTCTGTCATGGCATCTGCAAAATATCAGTGACTCTTTACTACATACTGGTAATATTCTTTTTTTCAGATTCACATTTCTTGAAATTCACACCTAAACCACACCTCACCACACCTAAACAACATATGAAATTAATTTATTAAAGTTATAAATGTGTATACATACACACAATTATATTTGTAGGTAAAGAAATAATATTAATAGTTCTCTAAAACTCCTTGTTGACAATGTTTTCTCTTGTGCTTCGTAAGTCATAACAATAGATGTCCAAAAGATTAATATTGAGCAATCAGAACATAGTTGCTTAACATTTACTTTGTTAGACCCATAATGGATTATATAGAAATGATTTTCCTCCTTCTAATCTCAATTAGAGGATGATTATGTGCTAATATTAACCAAAAGAAAAAAAATACTTATAAGTGTAATTTTAAAGCAATAGAACCCCCCCAAAAAAGCACAGTATTGCAATGCTGTTATTATCAAAAGACTGAAAACAAACCAAATATCTACCAGTAAGAGACAAGATGAAAAAATAAAGATATGGATAGAAAATTAAATACTATAAATAATACCCTACCATTAGAAAGAACAAAGATAATTTCTATACATCATCATGAAGTAATGACCAGAATTGACTGAGGGGGGAAAAATCAAGGAGCACATATCATACACTTTATATCATCTTTTCTTATACAAGGAAGGAAAATACACTGGCATTATTCTTTGCTTATATTTTTAAAGAGAAAGGAAAAAATTCTCTGAAAACACAATTGGTTACCAATAGGAAGGGGGAGGGATACAGTGGAGTAGATAAGAATGTAATGAGATAACTTTCAATATAACTTCTTGTATCCCATTAAAGGAAAAGATGTAAATGGTTGATGTGTGAAAAAAGGTTATACAATAAAAAGAAATTCCTACAAAGTAAATGGCCTTCATTGAGTATAATGCAGAGACCTGTCAACAGCACGGGGCATGACGGTAAAGTTGATGTGGAGAGAGATTCTATCACGGTGCATGAGGTTTTGTGTTAGAGTACGGAAAAAGTCAATTGAAGTCTGGAAGAAATATTTCCTTTCCAAAGGTACAAGGGACTGTCTCCAATGTAAAAGAAGCAGCCCACTGAAGGTGTGGGACATGGAAAGAGGAATGAAAGAAAAAATCCCTGAGGGACCCAAGGATCCTTCCTACCACAAGTATCAGTCACCTAAAATATGGAAGCAGAAAACTGAGAAAGATTCCCCTGGAGCTCATGGACCCTTTCATAGTGCAAGCCACTGGCCTGTCTAGAAGTCAGTATGGAAATTGTTCCTCCAAAATACAGAAAATAGTGCCAGATAGGGGGATTGTGGCAGTTAGCGAGCAAAAAGATCTCCTCCACCACTTAAAAAGCTTGCAGATGGACTGTAAAAGAAAGAGGGAGGAAGAGACTGAGTATGAGAAAGTGAGTGTGAAAGAGCAAGAACAAGCATGCTATGCTGAAAGGAACTCTTTCTTCCTGCCCTAAAAATTATTGAAGGAAGTAGAGAACTAAAAATAACTAAGAAAGAGACAAAACTCAGATCCAGCCCAACTACACTTTAGCAACATGATGGACAAAATGGTATATATACTTTTATAGGGGTAAATGTTATCCTTATTTATAGGATAATTTATTTATGTTGTATATTAGGTTCAACACAAAATCACAAATTATGATACACACATAAGCAGAAACATATCATTCGTAGTCAATGGAAAACATAGTCAATATAAGCAAATCTAGAGATGACCTGGATATTGTATCTAATAGCTATGATAGAAATATTAACAGATCTATCAAGAAAGGTGGATATCATGCATAAAGATAGCGGTAAGTTGAGCAGAAAGATAGACACTGTAAATAAAAAGGAAGAAGAAAAATGCAATATAGAAATAAAGAACATATTTGACTGGTATAAAAGTAGACCAGACACAGAGAAGAAAGAGTCACTGAATTTGAAGATAGGAAAACAGAAATTATTCAGATTGAAAAACAAAGAAAAAAGTAACTAGAGAGACCTGAGCCTTATGGGAAAATGTCTAATAGTTTGTGACATGAGTAATTAGTGTCCCATAAGGAGAGGAGTAAAACCATGCAGAAGAAATACTTGAAAAATAGATGCTAAGAACTTACTAGAATTTCTGGAAGACTTAAACTTATAGATCAAAGGATACCAGTAAATGCCAAGTAGAATAAATACATACAAAACCAGGGAACATAGAGTAAAACATCTGAAAATCAAAGACTATCATAAAAGCATAAAACTAAGACATATAATAAAAGCTTAATTCTCTAAAAACTCTCCTCTTTCCCCAATAAGATATAAAGAATGAACATCAATAAGTGTGACAGCTGACTTTTATCAGAAACAATGAAAGACACAAGACTATGGAACTCTCTAAAATAGTAAATTAAAAAATATATTTCAAGTAGTATTCATATCCATAGAAAATACACTTCAAAAGTAAGCAAAATAAAGACATTTTCAGGCAGTCAAAATCTGAGATTATTTATCTGTAATAGACTTTAATAAGTGTTAAACATTTTTGAGACAAAGAGAAAGATATTAGATGAAAGCTCTGATCTGCAGAAAGAAATCGAGAAACCAAAGAATAAATATGTGCCTAAGTAAACAGAAAATATAAATATATTCATAACATAAAATTTATTTTGATGATTATTTAAGGCAAAAAATAACATTATTGACTTAATAACATAAGTAAACGTAAAGTATATGACAGTAAGAATACATCAAGAAAGAAGAGAAAAAATGGAAATGAACCACTATTATGTTTACACACTGTTCTTTAACTAATATTATTTGCTGGTAGAGTGTGAAAAGTTAAATCATATTGCTGTTTCTAGAGCAACCACTGAAAAACAACATAGAGATATAGCTACAAAAGGTAACAGAGGAGATGGGATGAATAATGAAAACAATACTAACCCAGAAAAGGAAGAAAAGGATGAATAGAAGAACAAAGAGTGGAGTGACAAAAAATGTCACAGTGAAATTAACAAGTGTAAATAAATACATGAATTGAGTACAAGACCACATATAAAAAAAGAACTATTTCTGTCTGTATATCAACAATGGAATATGAACTAAGGATAAAGAAAACAGCAAATACATATTTTATTTCATTCATCCATCTTAATTTTGCTAACATTTTATTACTTATTTGTAGCTATATGTAAATAGGTTAAGGTAAATAAGTTAATATTGTTGAGCCAAGAATTTTTATGCCAGAGAAAGGAAATACAAGTACAAATTGAAAGATACTCAGTAAAATCTTTTATGGCTAAATTGAATTTTTAAATATACTATGAACTCATAATTTTCCCAAAACCATTATAATAATTTCCTAACTCTGACTGCCAATAAGGCCTACAAGTAACACCCTTAATACTAAAACTGTGTTTTCTCAATATCACTATCTAAAAATAATAATAATAATAAGGCTCATTGGAATAGAATGGTTGATTCCAATTTGGGGACAGAAATATAAAAGATGAGACTGGGATATATTATGCCCAAATGAAAAATATTAATCAAAGACTAATGGGTCTGAGCCAATATATAGCATTCAATGTGGAGGACCAGGCTTTTACCACTCCCCTTCTTCATTCTATGTCGGCATTCTTAATCATGGAACAACTAACCTATGTAACGCATTCTAAAATGCACTCATAAATGCCATATCTCTTATGAATAATCCATGCCAATATTAAAAGATGAATCAGAACCAGAGCAAGATCTTCGGTACAGAGTACAGTAAACATGAGTGTATGCTGAAGGTCAATGCCAGAGGAGTTATAATTTTATAAAAAGTGTACTGGCATTACTTGAAAAGAGATTCAGTAAGACTGATTCCTCAGATACCTAGTGAGGAATAATTCTGGTAGTGAAAGCAACAAGGTCAAAGGCCCTGGGGTGCAAACATTTTTGCCATATCTGTGGAAAAGTAATATGGGCAGTGTGGCAGGAAGCAGAGAAAGTGGAAAATACAATCAGAGAGGACCCAGAGACCCCATATGTAACGGCTCATAAGTGTAAGTATTACAAATCCTCTATTATTTTTAAAAGCTAAGGCACAAAGTTAACATCTGGATCTCTTTTACAGCAGATTAAGCTAAGATGTTAAATGATTCACATTTCAAATTCTTAAAATTCCCATGAACAAAACCCAAAACAGTCTCAACAGACAATATCAAACTAGACTCCAGATTACACTCATTATGTCAAATAACGGCTAACTGAAAACATAATTCACACTTAAACTATGGCTCTAAAAAATTCCAAATGAAAGGTGCATTACACCACCACTGTTAAATCAGGTGGGGATTGGCATAAATCTGTTTGCTCAGCATGGAAGAATGTAAGCATGAAAATAAAAAAATGTTGCTAGGGTATTTCTAGACTTACGATGTTAACCTCAGTTGTTGATAAAATAGAGCAAAATTTTTACATGCAATTCTTGTATCTTGTCTTAGAAAATTAGGCAGTGAGATCATTCACTTCCTTTATCAAACTGCTTTTGACACATTTAAAGACAAATCCTGAATGCTTATACATCAACACTGAAAAATATTTGTTGAAGGATTTTCTCAATGTGTGTGACCCTAGTGATACAATGATTTATTCCCAGCTAAGTTAATATGAGACTAAGCATGACTATTTATCAGGATCTTTTAAAGAAAGACAAATACTATAAACTTCACTGTAAGTTTTTGCATTGATGTTTTATTGATAGTATTAACCAACATTCTGTAGAAATATTTTCCAAAGTTTTGCTTAGAAAGGCAATTATGAAAATAGCACAAATAACAACCTTTTATATAAAACATGCCTAAATCTTTAACTGGAGAAGTAGTTACTGTGATGCTATTTTCTTTCAGCGAAATAAATATTTAGTGAACACATTTCAGATACTTAGTTCTAATAGAAGACGTATAGTCAATTTTGGACAACAAATATTTGCATTAGATATTTTCATTACATTTGGGACAATTTTAAACAATTGCTGAAGTCACTTTTATATCTAATAATAAAACATCCAAATTCCCCAAATCATGATTTAATTTTGAATATTTATTATAGACTAATATTCAGACAATATAAAATGATGTATTTTTTTATAACACATAAGTAACATAGATTAAAATTCTTCACATTATACTTCTATATTTTAAACTGCTGGAGTACCAGACAAATGACTATATTTATTGTTAAATTTATATTATGAACAACAAAACTTCTAGCAGATCTTAAATCAGAGATGCTAAAATTAGACTGATAACAGCGTGAAGACCATCCTTGCTTCTACGAGCTGACTCAAGTTTGAACCTGCCTTTTCATACACAGCTGCAGGGATTTATATTGCAGAGATAGATGCCATTGCAACATAGATGTCATTTCAGCGATAAATGAGTATACAACGGCATTCAGTGGGGATTCCTCATTCATGCTTTGAAAAGAATGAAAAGACACTAAAAGTACATTAATTTTGTCCTTTAAACAATTCAGGCATTCCTACTCTAAATAGCATACCGACTAACAAGAGTGAGGCTTAAAATAGTATGCACAAAGAACAGTTTGCTTCTTCATCCACAGAATTCAAATATGCTGAAGACATACACATTTAAGAGTTAAATTAACAAAAAGAGATTTTGATTATTTATCTCCCATTTGATTTTTGTTATAATTTTTTTACGTAATTACTCAATATAAATCAAAATAAGAAACTGCAACATGTCTGTCTATAAGGGTTTAGGGCTAGCGCAGAATAGGGGATAAATAGTAGACAGGTAGATTAATCAGCAGATGTACCAAAATACAAAGTTAGCTGAGAAAAATAAATTCTGGTATTCTAAGTCAAATGATTTTCTAGACCAAATAGAATATCATTTACCTATTATTAGGTTATATCTTAGCCTAATATTAATAATATAATTAGACTCTAGGTGATGGCAAACAACACTTCAATTTCGCTTTAACAAACAAATCAAAATATTTGTTTACAGTCTATTCTCTTTCCTAGACTATAGGTTCTGTGATTTTTTTTTTTCACTATCACTTTGCAAAAGACAATGCTGAATAAATGTTAACTACTGGGTTTGAATATTAAATTGGATCTATGTAGCCACTAGCGATCTGATACATATAACTGATAATGTTATTTCTATGAATATTGAAAGTTCCAGTCTAATGACTCAATTATTAACAAGTCATAAATGGTTGGCCTGTCTAAAGATAGAAACAGCAAACTATAAAGTCCTATTTCAGTTTTTACTGACTCATAATTAAAGAATAGTGGCAACCATTCCATGGGCAAAATTTTGTCCCATCTATATTCAATCAGGCCTAGATGTCCTGCCTCCCTCACGTGTGGCCCAAAGGCCACATCTGACAGGGAAGTGGTCGCACGGCAGGATGGAAGTCTGCTAAACTGAGACACAAGCAGGCCAGGCATCGGAGAAAACTGAACTTGATGTCAAACCTAAAGAGAGAGCAGATGGTGGGAAGTGGGGTCTGTTTCATGCTGAAGCTCCTGACAGAGATGAAAGTATATATTCTAAGCCCATTATGATTCTTAAATCTAAATACAACCCATGTTTTGACAAGCAGGACGTGGTCGTTCTGAGCAACCTAACCACGAGTACGCATGTCCTGAAGAGGTAAAAATGTTACACCAGTGCCCAGTTAACTGATTTCATAGGCTTTATTTTCCTTTCTGCCTCTGTTATTTCCTGTCAAAGAAATCAACATTTGAAGAAACATGATTTTTCTTCACACAAGTGGCAGAGCATTTACTATTTCCACTTGTGTTGATGACATCCCAGAGACCAAGTTATGTCCCAAGGAGGAATCATCCTATCAATTAGCAACATCGTCAAAGTTGAAAAAGAAAACACAGCCCAGTTTCTGCAGGTTTCCCAATATATATATGTATTTTAAAAATGCTCTCAAAATTGATGCATTTGCTGACAAATTTGAGAGTTCAAGTACTGAACATTCCATCAACAAGTAAAAATCTGGGATTTTAAAAATAATGAAACATCGCATGATAAACCATTTTCAATGACTCTGTTTTATTTTAAAAAATAAAAATATCCTTAAATCTACAATGTGTTGTCAGAGCTGTTCTTCATTTGGTGAGATCCGTAGAAAAATGAATAATTCTACAGCAGGACTAGAACACAGACATTGTTTGGAGTTAAGAACATGAAAAGATAGAAAAAACTGTAACTGTAAAAACTCCAGTGTGCACAACTTATTTTCTTTAAATTCAACTATTGCTACACTTTTTAATTAAAACAATGAAAACTATTTCAAAACCTTTTGCACATGAAAATATTTCTTTGGTGACTGAAACAAACCAAAATTCATGGTTCGTGCATTAGTACAATGCCATAATGAAAGCTGAGCTAAGCTGTCAGATCATAACCTAACATCTTATCCTGGAGAGAAAGGCTATGTGAGGTGACAACATAACGCTTTGTTTGAATGGCACCCCGAAGAAAAATTCAACTGCAGCAGCACATTTTTTAGATTTAAATGTGAAAGATCGGTCATCTTAAATATATATCATTGTATTTTTTCATCAAAGTCAACATCAATCGGGAACTTAGAGAAGGCTGAATGAATGAAATGTTCTTGTGTTGGCAAACCCTAAATCTGGACAATTGTATCAGCATTTTTATTTAGTTTCTTTTGACAACATCAATGCACCTTGCAAAAAGCCAGCTGTTCATTCCATTCGGAGCTATTAAAATATTAAAAGTCCGTTTTAGAGACAAATTGTTGTCACTCTTTTTTTTTTAAATGATGATAACATTGAAGCCTTTGATAATGAAGAAAACATATTTTTATGGTATTTTGGGGTACATATAGTTTTAAATATATATTTTAGCATATGTTAAAAACAGAGCACATGGAAATATGGAAAAGCAAATGCGAATTCCAGGCACAAATATTAATTCAAATACTAACACTATTTAAATGTATTACTTTATAGCGACCTTAAATTATGCTATATATTGAGACTCAAAATTAATAGAAATGATCTTTTTGTTATAAACATACTACTTTTAGTACCTAAAATTTCTACAATTTCTATCTCATTGTTCAGGTTCTAAAAAATTTATTTCCAGATTTTAAAAGATTGTATCAAAAGAATCCTTCACTATTGTGACTGGGTCACTTCTTATACAGCAATGTGCCTAAAAATGACGCCTTTATAAATTGTCCATGAGTAAATTAATTAGCAGTAACCAGTCGACTGCACTATCACGGATGTAGTGTCTAAGAATAACACATTTTGAGTGTCCAACATCTGAGAAAGAAAATTTTAACCTCATTCAGCATTTCTTCAGAGGACTATTTTTTTTATAATTTTATTGAATCATAATTGTGTACATTGGTGCAATCATAGGGCACAATGTGCTTCATATACAATCAGAAATATTTTGATCGTACTGTTACAGATAGCCTTCATGGCATTTTCTTGATCACTATAT
>CAUYON010186480.1:0-14816 GCA_963573935.1 Arctocebus calabarensis
AGTGATCAAGAAAATGCCATGAAGGCTATCTCTAACAGTATGATCAAAATATTTCTGATTGTATATGAAGCACATTCTGCCCTATGATTGCACCAATGTACACAATTATGATTTAATAAAATTATTTTAAAAAAAAGAAAAAAAATCTTTAAGGAAAATGTTGAAATTAAAAATAAAACAACAATAACAAAAACAAACAAACAACAACAACAACAAACCCACAAAACAAAACCAAGAAACGAAGCAGCATATATATCTTGCTGATATTGTTGGGCAAGAGGTGATCTTCTGGGGTATGGTGTGTTAATTGCAATGTTGATACGGCTGTACAAAATGGAGACCAGAGGCCTCTAATGATTTCTCAAACCCCGCAGGGTGGAGAGCTTAAATCCTCCTCAACCTATTTAGAAGGCACTTTAAATTGCTAACTTCAACATGCTTTTTTTTTTTATCGTTAGGGATTCATTGAGGGTACAAGAAACCAGGTTACATTTGTTGGGCAAAGTCCTGCTTACAATCGTGTCTTGCCCTCAAAAGGTGTGGCACACACCAAGACCCCACCCCCTCCCTCCTTCTCTCTCTCTGTTCTTCCTTTCCCCTACCCCTCCCTCTTTCTTTTTCTCTCTGCTCTCCCCTTCCCCCACCCCCATCATGTCAACAATTGTCATGAATTGTCCTCATGTCAAAATTGAGCACATAGGATTCATGCTTCTCCATTCTTATGATGCTTTACTAAGAATAATGTATTCCACTTCCATCCAGATTAATACAAAGTCTCCATCTTTTTTAATGACTGAGTAGTATTCCATAGTGTACATATACCACAGCTTGTTAATCTATTCCTGGGTTGGTGGGCATTTAGGCTGCTTCTACATTTTGGTGATTGTAAATTGAGCTGCAATAAACAGTCTAGTGCAAGTGTCCTTATGATAAAAGGATTTTTTTTCCTTCTGGATAGATTCCCAGTAATGGGACTGCAGGATCAAATGGGAAGTCTAGCTTGAATTTTTTGAGAGTTCTCCATACTTCCTTCCAAAAAGGTTGTACTAGTTTGTAGTCTCACCAGCAGTGTAAAAGTGTTCCCTTCTCTCCACATCCATGCCAGCATCTGCGGTTTTGAGATTTTGTAATGTGGGCTATTCTCACTGGGGTTAGATGATATGTTAGGCTGGTTTTCATTTGCATTTCTCTGCTGATTAGGGATGATGAGCATTTTTTCATAAGTTTGTTAGCCATTCGTCTTTCTTTAGAGAAGGTTCTATTCATGTCTCTTGCCCATTGATATGTGGGATTGTTGGCTTTTTTCATGTGGATTAATTTGAGTTCAACATACTTTTTATTGTCTGGGATTCATTGAGGGTATAAAGAATTAGATTAGACTGATAGAGGTTCTTAGGTAAAGTCCCTCTTATAATAGTGTCCTGCATCAAAGAGGTGTGTTGTACATCATGACCTCCATTCTCCTCTCTCCTCCCCTCTCCCCACTCATATTTCCCCTACCTCGCACCTTGTATTAGATCATTTAAATCCTTTATATTTATTGGGTACATTGAATTCTTCCTTCTCAATTCTTTTGATACTTTCCTTAGAAGAATGTTTTCCACCTCCATCCAGGTAAATGTAAAAGATGTAAAGTCTCCATCTCTTTTAATGGCTGAATAGTACTCCATGGTAGACATATACTACAGTTTGTTAATCCATTCCTGGGTTATTGGCATTTAGGTTGTTTCCACACTTTGGCAATTGTAAATTGAGTTGTGATAAACAGTCCTTAGGTAAATGTCCTTGTGGTAAAATGATTTTTTTTTTCTTCTAAGTAGATGCCTAGTAAGGGATAGGATTGCAGGATCAAGGGGGAGATATTCTCTATTCTCTATACTTCTTTCCAAAAAGATTGTTTTCGTTTGCAATCCAACCAGCAGTGTAGAAGTGTTCCCTCCTCTCCTCATCCACGTGAGCATTTGCAGCTTTGAGACTGTGATGTAGGCCATTCTCACTGGGGTTAGGTGATATCTCAGGGTGGTTTTGAGTTGCATTTCTCCGACTATCAGGAAAGATGAGCATTTTTTCAAATGTTTGTTAGTTATTCAATGGTCTGTCTTCATCAGAGAAGGTTCTGTTCATATCTCTTGCCCAGTGATAGATGAGATTGTTTACTCTTTTTCTGTCAATTAATTTGACTTATCTGTAGATTCTAGTTATCAACCCCTTGTCAGATTCATACCATGGAAATATCGTTTCCCATACTGATGGCTGTCTTTTTGCTTTACTTTTTGTGTCTTTAGCTGTGCAGAAGCTTTCAGCTTAATTAAGTCTCAGTTGTTACTTTCTGTTGTTGTTGTGATGACTGCTGAAGTCTTTGTCATTAAATCTTCCTCCAGTCCAACATCATCAAAAGTTTCTCCCACACTTTTTTTGAATATTTTTACCATTTAGTGTCTTAGATTTAATTCTCTCATTCATTTTGAGTCAATTTTTGTAAGGGGTGAAAGGTGTGAGTCAAGTTTCAGTCTTTTACATGTGATTATCCAGTTCTTCCAGCACCATTTGTTGAGTAGGGATTCTTTTCCACACTGTATGCTTTTGTTTGGTTTATCAAAGATCAGATGGCAAGTAGAAACTGGTTTCACCTCTTGGTTTTCTATTTTGCTCCATATGTCTATGTCTCTATTTTAGTGCCAATAACATGCTGTTTTAATTACCTTGAACTTGTAATGTAGCCTGAAGTCCTATAGGGTAATTCCTCCAACTTTGTTTCAATTACTAAGAATAGCCTTATCTATATGGGATTTCTTTCTGATTTCATACAAAATGAAGTACTATTTTTTCCAATGAAGTCTTCAAAGTATGGTGTTGGTATTTTAATGATTATTGCACTGAATCTGTAGATTGCTTTGGGAAGAATAGACATTTTAACAATGTTGATTCTTTGCAGCCAAGAGCATAGTATGTTCTTCCATTTGTGTCTTCCTGCAATTTCATCACTTAGAGTTTCATAATTCGCTTTGGAAAGATCTCTTACCTCTTTTGTTAGGTATTTTCTTAAGTATTTCATTTTATTTGAAGCTACTGTGATGGGAATTATGTCTGTGATTAGCTTCTCAACTTGGCTGTTACTGGCATTTACAAAGGCTACTGATTTGTGGACATTGATTTTATATCCTGAGACATTACTATATTTCACTTCTAGGAGTTTTATGGTTGAGTCTCTGGGGTTTTCTAAGTATAAGATCATATCATCAGTAAAGAGTGAGAGCTTACCCTCCTCTGCCCCCATTTGGATGCCCTTTATATCCTTCTCTTGCCTGATTGCATTGGCTACAACTTCCAGGATAGTGTTGAATAATAGTGGTGATAGTGGACCTCCTTGTTTGATTCCAGTTCTAAAGGGAAAGCTTTCAGTTTTACTCCATTCAGTATGATGTTGGCTGTGGATTTGTCTTAGATGGCTTCAATCAGCTTAAGAAATGTGCCAACTATTCCTATTTTCTTAACTGTTCTTGTTAGAAAAGGGTGCTGATTGTCAAATGCTTTTTCTGCATCTATTGAGAGGATCATATGGTCTTTGTTTTTGTTTCTATTTATATGATGTATTACACTTATGGATGTGCATA
The DNA here is from genome assembly GCA_963573935.1 of Arctocebus calabarensis. Lineage (NCBI taxonomy): Eukaryota > Metazoa > Chordata > Mammalia > Primates > Lorisidae > Arctocebus > Arctocebus calabarensis. Next base: position 3,615 of record CAUYON010186480.1, read on the forward strand.
TGTTAAACTAGCCTTGCATCCCTTTGATGAAGCCTACTTGATTGTGATGTACAATTTTTTAATGTATAGCTTTAATCTATTAGCTAGGATTTTGTTGAGCATTTTTGTATCAATATTCATTAGTAAAATTGGTCTGTCATTTTCCTTTTTAGTTGGGTCCTTTCCTGGTTTTGGGATCAGGGTAATGTTTGCATTGTAGAACATGTTGGGGAAGGTTCCTTCCTTCTCAGTGTTTTGGAATATGTTCTGCAGTATAAGCACAAGCTCATCTTTGAAGGTTTGATAGAATTCTGATGTGAAGCCATCTGGTCCCAGGCTTGTTTTTGTTGGAAGCTTTTTTTATTGTTTCTGCAATCTTAGTCCTTGATGTGTTCAAGAGATCTATTTCTTCCTGGTTAAGTGTAGGAAGATGGTGTGATTCCAGGTATTGGTCTATTTTCTCCACATTGTCAGATTTTTGGGCTTAGAGTTTGTGGTAGTAGTCAGAAATAATCTCTTGAATCTCTACAGTATCAATTGTTATTTCTCCCTTTTCATTTCTGACAGAGGTTATTAAAGATTTTACTTTTCTATTTCTGGTTACTCTGGCCAGTGGTTTATTTATTTTATTTATCTTTTCAATGAATAAAGTTTTTGTTTTATTATTTTTATGAATGCTTCTTTTATTTTCAATTTCATTTATTTCTGATTTAAATTTGGTTACTTTTTTTTAATCCAATAAAAGAAATTGAGATTGGATTGCTCTTCCTTTTCCATTTCTTTAAGAAGATTTATTGCATTGCTGATGTGCTCTCTTTCTGTTTTTCAGATATAGGCATCTAATGTGATAAATTTCACTCTCATAACTGCTTTTTCAGTGTCCCACAGATTTTGGTAGCTGTGTCTTCATAGTTGTTGTGCTCAAGGAAGTTAATGATTTCTTTTTTTATCTCTTAATTGACCCAAGTGTCATTCATCATAAGGTTGTTTAATATCCATGCCTTTGGGTGGGAATAAAAATTCTTGTTGCAGTTGAGTTCCACCTTTATTGCCTTGTAGTCTGAGAAGATACAAGGTACAATTTAAATTCTTTTGATTTTTGCTAAGGTTTGATTTGTGTCTTAGGATATGATCTATTTTGGAGACTGTTCCCTGGACCAAAAGGAAGAACATATATTCTTTAGCTTTGGGATGAAGGATTCCATATGTGACTAAAAAGCACAGTTGTTATAGGGTCATGTTTAAGTCCCTTATATCTTTGTTTGGTGTCTGTTTCAAGGATCTATCCAAATCTGTAAGAAGAGTGTTAAAGTTTCCTGCCATTATGGTGTGATAGAATATTATCTTGCTCAGACTAATTGAAGTCTTTTTCAAAATTCTGGGAGCATTTAAGTTGGGTACATAAATATTTAAAATTGAAATGTCTACTTGTTGTATTTTTCCCTTGACCAGTATAAAGTGTCCATCTTTGTCATTTTAAAGTTTAGTTGCTTTAAATACACTTATATCTGACAACAGGATTGCAATGTCTCCTTTCTTCTGATTTCCTGAAAAATTGTTTTCCATACCTTAACCTTGAGTTTTACTTTGTTCTTCAAGGCTAAGTGTGTTTCCTGCAGGCAGCAAATTAATGGCTTGTGCTTTTCTAAATAATCAGCCAGCCTATGCCCCTTCAGTTGGGAATTCAAGCCATTAACATTTATTGAGAGAATTGGTAAGTGTAATGGAGTTCTATTTATGTTACTTTGTAAAATCCAGTGCTTAGTTTTATCTTTTGGGTCATTGTGGAAGCTAGGTTTTGTCCTTTAGTTTCTGGATGTTTAGTTTTCTGGTGGTTGCTTGTGATGGCCCATGTGGATAATAGGCCTAAGTATTTCTTATAGAGCTGGTCTTGTGGCAAACTTCCTTAATGTTTGTGTATCACAAAATGATTTGATTTCTCTGTCAGTTTTAAAGCTTAGCTTAGCTCAATATAGAATTCTGGCCTGAAAATTATTTTGTTTAAGTATGTTAAAGCTAATGACCATTTTCTTCTGGCTTGAAAAATTTCATTTGAGAAGGCTGCAGTCTCCCATGATGCATTGGCCCCTGGAGGTCAATTGGCATTTACTCCTGGCAGCTTGCAATATTTTCTCTTTTATCTTGACTTTGGACAGGTTCATGACAATGTGTCTTGGAGAAGCTCTGTTTCAGTTGAGAAGACCTGGGGTCTGATATCCCACTGAAAGGAGTGTGTTCAGATCTTTGGTGATACTTGGACATTTTTCATTTATGATATCCTCTAGTAGGGCTTCCATTCCTCTGGGGTGTTCTGCTTCCCCTTCTGGGATACCTATAACTGGTATGTTTGACTGCTTCATGAAGTCCCATAATTCTCTCAGTAAACATTCTGCTTTCTCTGCCTTTTTTTCTGTCTCTTTAACTGCTGAGTTAGCTCAAGACCTTTATCTTCTACCTCTGAGATTCTTTTCTCTGCATGGTCTAATATGTAATGGATGCTTTCTACTGCATCTTTAAGTTTCCTGATTGACTGCTTCAGTTCCTTAAGCTCTGCTATGTCATTTCTATATTCTTCATATCTTTCATCTCTTGTCTGATTTTTTTTTAGATTTCCTGTGGCTATGTATTACTTTCTCAGCAATTCCGTCATTGTTTTTACCATCCATATTTTAAATTTCCTTTGTGTCATTTCTAACATTTCTTTATAGGTAGAATCCTCTGCAATAGCTAACTCATTATCTCTTGTGGGGAGGTTGCTTTGGTTTGTGTTGCCAGGATTTTTCTGCTGTTTCTGCCTCATGAGTGTTTTCTTTTTGTCTGTTTCCTTGCCCTACTTTTTCCTTTCACTTCCTCCTGCTCTTTAAGTTGCCTTGCCTCTGACCTAAGATGTTGAAGTGTCCTTTTGGTAAAGGACTTAAAGGAACAGAAGAGTGAAAAGTGAGAAGGAATAAAAGATTAAACAAAAAGTTCAACATACATAAATCCATAATTATAATACATCACATAAATAAAATAAGACACAAAGAACATATGATTCTCTCAATTGATACAGAAAAAGCTTTTGATAATATCCAGCATCCTTTCATGATCAAGGTATGTCTTAAACTCATAGAGGTCATATACAGCAAATTCACAGACAATATCATATTGAATGGAGTAAAATTGAAAACATTTCCACTCAGATCAGACAACATGAAAGGATGTCCATTGTTTCCACTGCTATTCAACATAGTAATGAAGTCTTATGGATCTCAATAAGGCAAAAGAAGGCAATCAAGGGTATCTAAATGGGGTCAGAGGAGATTAAACTCTCACTCTTTGCTGATGATATGATCTTATACCTGAAAAATTCCAGGGACTCAACTACAAAACTCTTAGAAATATAGTAGCATTTCAGGATACAAAATCCTCACAAACAAGTAGATTTTGTATATGCCAACAATAGTCAAGTTGAACTTATAGTCAAAGACTCTATTCCTTTTACAGTATGCCAAAGAAAATGAAATATCTGGGAATTTACCTAACAAAGGATGTGAAAGATCTCTAAAAAGAGAATTATGAAACTCAGAGAAAATAAATAGCTGAAGATGATAACAAATGGAAAAACATACTGTGTTCATGGCTGGGAAGAATCACATTGTTAAAATGTCCATACTACCCAAAGCAATCTACAGATTTAATACAATCCCTATTAAAGCACCATCATCATACTTTAAAGAACTTGAAAAAATAGTGCTCGATTTTATATGGAATCAGAAAAAACCTTGAGCCAGGTGCTGTGGCTCACGCTTGTAATCCAAACACTGTGGGAACCTGAGGAGGGAGAATTGTTTGAGCTCAGGAGTTCGAGACTTGCCTGAGCGAGAATGAGACTTATAAAAAAAATGAAAAACCCAACCAGGCACCATGGTGAGCACCTGTATTCCCAGCAGCTTCTGGAGTCTGAGGCAGTGAGATGCCCATAGCCTGAGTCTGAGGTTGCAGTGAGCTATGATGCCATTGCACTCTGCTTAGGGCATAGGGTAGGACTCTGTCTCAACAACAATAACCAACAAACAAACAAACAAACAAAAAAACCCTCAAATAGCCAGTACATTACTCAGAAATAAAAACAAATCAAGAGGTATCTATCATGTTATCAGACTTCAGTCTATACTACAAGTCTATAGTGATCAAAATAGCATGGTACTGGTACAAAAAGAGAGAGGTAGATTTATGGAACAGAATAGAAAACCAAGAGATGAACCCAGCTACTTATCATCATTTGATTTCTGCCAGGCCTATCAAAAATATTCAGTGGGGGACAGATGTCCTATTTAACAAATGGTGCTGGGTGAATTAGCTGGAGACCTGTAGAAGACTGAAACTGAACTCTCACCTTTCACCATTAACAAAAATTGATTCTCACTGGATAAAAGATTTAAACTTAATACTTGAAACTATAAAAATACTAGAAGAAAGGACAGGGAAAACTTGAAACAATTGGCCTTGGAGAATATTTTATGAGGAGGAGCCCCACCCCCTGCCCTGGGCAATTGAAGCAACACCAAAAATCCATTACTGGTATCTGATCACACTGTAAAGCTTCTACACAACCAAGAGCATAGTAAGTAAAGCAAACAGACAACCTTCAGAATGAGAGAAGATTTTTGCATGATATGCTTCCGACAAAGGTCTGATAACTAGAATCCACAAAGAACTCAAACTAATGAATAAGAACAAATAACCCCATTTCTATGTGGGCCAAGAGACTTGAACAGAAACTTCTCTGAAGAAGACAGGTGCATGGATGCTCATCATCTTTAATCATCAGAGAAATGCAAATAAAAACCACTTAGAGATATCATCTAACTCTGGTAGAATTAACCCACATAATAAAATCCCAAAACTACAGATGTTGGCATGGATGTGGAGAGAATACTTCTACACTGCTGGTGGAAGTGCAAGCTAATACAACCTTTTTGGAAAGAAGTTTGTAGAATACTCAAGAAACTAAAAGTAGACCTACCATTCAATCCTCCAATTCCTCTGCTAGGTATATGCGCAGATGATCAAAAATCATTTTACAAAAAAGACATTTGCACCAGAATGTTTATTATAGCCCAATTCACAATTGCCAAGACACAGAAACAGCCCAAGTGTCCATCGATGCATGAATGGATTAATAAATTGTGGTATATGTACACCATGGAATACTATGTAGCCATAGAAAAGATGGAGACGTCACATCTTGTATGTTTATCTGGATAGAGCTGAAACATAGTCTTCTTATTAAAGTATCTCAAGATTGGGAAAAAAGGTACTCAATACTACTATGAAATTAATATATAATCACCTACACATTCTTACGAATGGTAAAACCTAACTATATTCCAGAAAGTAGGAGGGAAGAGGAGGAGAGAGGGGAAGGAAGATGGTAGCCTGGGGGAGGGAGGGTATTTGGGGGGACCTCACCTAATGTGCATAATGCAATGGCACATTTCAAAACTATTAAGAAAAGAATATAATTGTCGTACCACAAGTAAGCAAGGTGATAGATGTGTTAATCAGTTAGATGTAAGCATTAAACAACATGTATCAAATCAGTACACTGAACTCCATAAATGCATCAATGTACACTGTTAAGTTTTCATAAAAAAAGATTAAAAAATAGAAAGGAAAGTGGGGGAGTAAAAGGGAACATTGACAAAAAGAAGAGAGGAACAGAAGAGAGAGACATGAGTAATAGTGGTTTACAGTAGGGTACTTTGATGCATACCCACAAATTCCAACCTCTAGGGGACTGGATTGGATGGGTCCCTCGAAGTCTGGAGCTCTTTACCAGCCTGAACAGACACAAAACCCCAAAACCCCACCTCCACCAAAGAGAGAGGAAAAACAAAATTACTATAAATCAAAATAAAAAGCAAAAACCTTAAGGGATAAAATTGTGTGTGTGTGGGGGAAATAACAAGGGCATAAAAAGTTGCCAACATGAAGCCCTTATTATTCAAGAAGGAGACAATGAGAAATTATAATTACATGAGAAAAATAGAAAAAAAAAGAAAAGGAAAACTCTAAGGGGAAAAGTTGGAAAACAGTTTTAAAAAGAAAAACGCACTATATCTGTCTATATAGTTTATATCCTGCTGTGTATATAGTTCATATCTTTGTGTATATGTCTTGCTGTCTATTGCCTGGGTAACAGGTGATCTTCTGGGGTAGGAGGTGCGAATCACAACACTGGTACAGCTGAATGGGATGGAGACTGGGGGCCGCTGTCTTGCTGAGGAGACGTGGTACCATCTTCCTGACTTCTTGCCCTCAGTCCCCACAGCACCCGGGTCCTAAAGCCCTCCTCGGTCCACTTAATAGACAGGCCTCGACCTTTCTAAGCCATGTCCCTTGGCCGAGCAGTGGCTTTCCCAGGAAGGCGCAGGTCGCCCAGATCTCTCCAGAAGAGGCTGCCCTGCTTTCTCAGGTGCACCAGAACTGGCCACTCTCTAGGACAGAGGGCCACGCCTGCAAGGCGCTTTCCCACAATGATCGCCCAGCCCGCAGCCCAACAACGAGAGCTCCGCTCCACCGGGGGGCTCAGTCCCGGACCCTGGGCCCTGTTAAAATCACCCGCTCACTCACCCAAGCTCTGCCAAGAAAAGTTAACCAAGGGCCCAGGTCCAAAACATCCCACAGGACAAGGCTTCTCTGTGTGAAACTGTCACCACCCACAGCTGCACCTGCCTCTGTCCCACACAAGGACTTACCACTTCTCTGCTTCTTCCGGCCTCCTCGTGAGGCCCCTGAAGTGTCCGGCTGCTTCCCCGTCACAAGCCAGAGGTGGCTGGAGTCTTTTCTCCCCAATGTCACCACTCATGGCTGCCAAACAGCTGTCCCATAACATACTTACTGAACTTGTCTCTGGGAATTGACTCTTTTGCCCTTCTACAAGTATTTAGTTCTGTCTTGAATGGACCTTGTGTCATTTGGATGACAACTTCTGAATCATACCCTGTAAAGATGTGCAACGGTGTCACGTCACCTCATACTACTTACTGTAGTGATTTTATTCAAAGAGCTGCCAAGTGAACATGAAGGCAAAATGTACAACTGGTGGTTTTGGTCATTGGAGAACACAGAACACGTGGGTGGCCGTCTTGGGCAGGCCAGCTCTGGGGCAGGAGGTATGGGTGGGGATGGGCCCATTGACAGTGAAAACAAGGAATATAGGTTTCAGGAGCTTCTGGGCTCAAAACTAGCATGAGTTAAATACAACTCACATGGCAGTTAATGTTTTAAACCTTCAGTTTCATCCTATTCTTCCCTTTTTTATAGGTATTCTACGTTATGACAAAAATATCAATACCCTTTCCCTCTTTCTGTTTTGACCACACAAAGTTTGCATGTAAAAAAAAAATTCCCCTCTTTCAACTTCCTTCACATGCTCTGTATGTAGGGTTGTTCCTCTTATAGCTAATAGTTTTTAAACTATGTATATTAACTGCAATTTCCACTCTTAGTAACTCTAATATCCAGTGAAAACCCTAAGAAGTAAGCAATTGCAAAATGTTTTATGTGAAACATAAATGTGAAATGTGAATATTTCACATATTTCACTCACATTTCACATTTCACATATTTGTGGGTGAAAACAGATCTCAATATATTTAGCATTTCTATACCATATAAATAACTGAGATGTTTTATGGTTATTACTTGATTTAACATAACGGGACTTTAAGACTAAGTTTCTAATAAAGATTTTTGAAACTATAGTTGACTCAAGCTCATAGTACTTGACACAGGACCGCCAGTAAGTTGAGAGACCCAGAAAGCTGGGAAGCTGAGCAGCTGGCATAGAGTGACCTCCGGAACTCTCTTCAGCTACTGTGAGCTTTGGGCTCTTTAACATTAAGGGGAGGAGGAATAGGGGATTTGTAAGATGTGGCTAAAGGCTGGCAGCTGTGAAGGCTCAAGGGGACCGTGAAACTTCCTTGCTGTTGGTCGGTTGACTTTGGGTGATGTTGGTCGCGTCATGAGGTTTCCATAAATCTCTAACATAGACTTGTTGTCACTCATGTGCTTACTTTTCTTATCTCTCCAGGTGTGTGTTTCAGGAAAGGGATGATTATCCTTCCTAGAATTGGACTACAAAATACATTCTTCTAATTATCTGGACTAGGTGCAGAGCTAAGCAGAATCTTTTGATCCAAAGGATGTTGATGCAGCAGATGGAGCTGGTCATGCCGCGTCTAACTTCTGTTGTGGCAGAACTCTGGTTTCTGGGGCACGTCTAACCAGCATTAATATGAGACATGTAATTCCAAGAATCGAATGTTGTACATCTAATCATAAGGGACACGTGATGTGGAGCTGCAGGAGGAGAGTAAATTATGGATAGGATTTATTCCTCTTTGGGACAAGTAATAAAGGTTAAGCAACCAAACATAATTATGTGCTTACTCTAAGAGCCCAAGGCCTGGGCAGCGGTGTGTGTCGGGCCGGCGCTAACATAAAGGGGCCTTCCAGGGTTCAGGGGACTCCAGGGCTCCTTTGTTAGAGGGGAACGTATATTTCCCAAAGGGCAGACTCCTGAAGCATCCCAAAGAAATCGTAACTACTTACTTAAGCTGTGAAATAACAGAGACTGTACAATGCCCCTGTCTGCAGGCAGGATCTCCCGGGAAGAAAAGGTGACTGATTTACTAACCTCGGGATTTCTGTCTCTTATTAGACTATCATCAACATGAACAATTTTCTTTACAATATAATCAGAAAGGGACCACAGAGGACAGTAACCGTGTCTCTCATCATCTTCAACTTCTTTCCGATCGTTAGGAGGGTAAAGCCCTAAAATAAAAAAAAATAATAAAGCATTTACTTCGAGGCACTATCTTTATTCAATTCTAATAGGAGATTATTAACAGGAATAAATCAGGCCATTATTAATTTTAAATTAAACCATACACTATGTATGACCTCTTTAAATCAGCTATTTTCTAATTCATGTATTTTGCCTGTAATTATGACTGATTGCTCAATTCTTACTGGAATAGTTCTGTATGATTCAATTTTAATTGAAAATTTTACAGTAATAACTAGGGACTATTTTCGCAGTTTTTGGTTGGGGCTGGGTTTGAACCGGCCACCTCCAGAAAATGGGGCTGACGCCTTACTCCTTTGAGCCACAGGCACCACCCTAGGGACTATTTTCTACACAAAGTTAAAGATACCTATTTTTTTTTACTTCCCATGTAGAAGGCAGATGACAGTCTGGGGCACCTGATGTAGTTCTGCTTCCTTCCCTGGGAAGGGTAATTTGTCTGTTTCTTCTCTGGCTGTGTCTAGGCAGTTCTGAAAAACTGAACTTTGTTTCATTTGAGTAAAAGAAAAGACACACATCAGCCACAAACTAGCTAATTTATTCACATTAAATATATGTCTGTATAAACATGCCTTATACAGTTGCACATAAAAACATCCTCAGAGATCAGAAGCAAAATATTCCTTGATAAGACATTTGAGAAAGAAACCTCTATCACGGTTTATGTCACATCCTCATTTTGAAAAATCCGAGCCCCCTCCTTGCTTTCTACACATTGAAACTAGAAAAAAACTTCATTGATTGTGTTTATTACGCTACAAGGCTCAGCCCTTCTGTTAGGTGCTGTGTTCTATTTCAGCCCATCCTTTATCATGGAACAGAAATCCATTTTCAATATTGTTTTGGAAGCCAAGCTTCTAATGCTTTCTACTTCTGCTGCACCTTATTTTTGTGTATACGATTCAGTGCACAAAACTATCTATTGATATGAAGCAGGCTGAGGAACGATTTCTCCGCTTTGATCACTAGAATGAATCGATTTTTAACAAGCCCTCGGAGTGGCAGCGTCGTGATGTGTGCGCCCAATGTCTTCATTCGAGGCCTGCCTTTGATTTGCTGTTGCTAAGTGCTCTCTTTCCGCGAGCTTGTCTGTGACTTCCTCAGCCAACTGAAGGTCGTTGATCGGGGTAGAAAATGCTGTTAAATGTTATTTACTGATTAAAATATAATTATAGGCCGTCTCCATTACACAGAGTCATCAATTTGCCATTAGTGCTACTTGATGTAAGCTTTGAAAATGCTAATGAAACTCAAAACTAGCTTTCCAACTGAACATGCTAATTAAAATATAATAAAAAGGTATTTGTTCACTTTGAATGGGCAAGGTTAGTGACAGAATCTGCCGGTGTCACTTTCTCGTAGTGCTGGCTGTGTTTCAGCCAGTAGGCTGGATTGTAAGGCATGGTTGTCTTCACAGAACTGTGCCATCAGAAGTCTCCAGAGCTGTCAGCAGCGACATAATGGGAAACGCAAAATCAGAGCACCACGGACTATCTGCATCCCCCTGTGAGTGACACTGGGATGGATGTGCTGTGGGGGGCAATTAACTGCCGTCCATGGCTTCCTGAATGTAGCAACACAACTTTTTTTGAATTCTACGATAGGATTGTCAGTCCTTCCTCCTTATTTAATCCTTATTTGATTTCTATAGTCAGTTAATAAGACAAACTGAGTAAAATGTTAACAAAGATAGTCTTAAAAAAAAAAAAGAAAAGAATTCTGGCCAGGTGTGGTGGCTCACACCCATAATCTTAATACTCTGGGGGACCAAGGTGGGTGGATCCGCTGAGCTCAGGAGTTTGGGACTGCCCTGAACAAAAGTGGAACCCCTGTCTCTACTAAAAATACAAAAACTTAGGTGGGTTCCTATAGTTTCAGCTAGGGAGGCTGAGGCAAGAGGATCGCATGAGCTCTAGTGCTGGGTTTTTTTTTTTTTTTGCAGTTTTTGGCCGGGGCTGGATTTGAACCTGCCACCTCCGGCATATGGGGCCATCACCCTACTCCTTTGAGCCACAGGTGCTGCACTGCTGCTGAGGTTTGGGGGAGCTATGATGTACTCTAGCCTGGGTAACACAGTGAGACTCGGTTTAAAAAAAAAAATTCTCATCAGTATTACTGCAAGTTTTATTCATTAAAGTATTTTGTTCTAATTACTCATTTAATTTCCGTTATGAGCTTAACGCATTAAGGAACTAATATATATGAATGTAGAGTGTAGTTTTAGCTCTTTGGACCACTGAAATAGTTTGTACTTTTTAAAAAAGTTTTTAGCCTAGTTGTCAGATATCCTAGAATTGCCATTTTCTGTTGAATTCCACTAAGAAAATAATAACCTCTAAATATATTGACAACATAACCTCATA
>CAUYON010186481.1:0-11872 GCA_963573935.1 Arctocebus calabarensis
TATATAGTGATCAAGAAAATGCCATGAAGGCTATCTGTAACAGTACGATCAAAACATTTCTGAATGTATATGAATCGTGCCCTATGATTGCACCAATGTACAGAATTATGATTCAATAAAATTATTTAAAAAAAAAAAAAAGCTATAGGACAGATTCCGCCTGCTACTGAAAGCTTCCAGGTTATTGTTTTGCTATTCCAGCACCCATAAAGGTTGAGACCAGAATTTCTGCAGTCAATTGCCAAGTACCCAGCAGGGCTCCTTGCTTATAAAAAGGACTCAGGACATGCTGGTTAACTGAATGAATACTGAAAAATGTTAAAACCTCACTGTAGCAGAGATTATAATGAAATCCCCCCAAATCCTCGCATGGTTCCTCTGTTGTGTTAACAATCATGAGATAAATGGAGATTGATCCCACCCAGCTGCAAAGTTGGACCAATCAGAGATCAGAGTCTTGTCCTCCTGCCATCATGATTGGTTGGGTAGTCTGTGTCAATCAACACAAGGCATTTCTTTATCTGGATCCTAAGGGAAAGTTTGGGAGAGTGTCTGAGAAAGTAAGTCTCCAGCTTTTTAAGAGAGAGCTACCCAAAGCAACCTTCTCACTCTTAGACTATGAGGCTGGAAAATGACAAACCTAGAGTATCAGTCATGATGCCACCCTAAAGAAAACTGTCCTAAAGATAAAGGTGGCACCAAAGAGCACAGAATAAAAAAGACAAAGGGAAGCCAGGTTCTTGTGACTTAGTTGACCTGTTGAAACAAACCAACCCTGAATTCAACATTCTCTAAGATCCCTCCAACAGAGTTAACCTACAAATCCCCTGTTGTATGAACCAGTTTGAGGTGAGCTGTCTTTTTATTTACTTGCTTTTTTTTAATAGAGTCTTACTAAATTATTTTTTTAATCATATAAAAATCCCTACCAATATATTTACCAGAACTGTCATCTGTCTGACAATTTTGCTCTTAATGATAAACAGAAGTAAGTTTTGGGTGTCCTGGAGACTGAGGTGACAAATGAAATTTTCTTGTTCAAGAGTTGTAAGCTGAGGAATCCACCAAACTGTCCCACCAGGCTTACGTAGTCCAAGGCATTGAAACATAGTCAACTCTCAACATTTCTGTTGAAATGTTCAGGAGAAAGTCAGAGAAGATGGCAATGGAATGTCTAGAAAACAGACGCATCTGTACATGTGGCTAAAGCTGATATTAACATGAATTTGCATTCTCTGAGCATAAAATGTGGACCACTGTAAAAGACAGTTATCGAGAGCACTCAAGAGATCTATCAAGAAAATGGCAAGAAATTTAAATTTGAAATGAATAATATACAGCATAAAAAATCCTGAGTTTTGCCTCAGGAAAACTTTTAGGCATTCTGTTGGAATTAAACTAGTTGCCATTTAGCTAAAAAGAAAGCATTAATGTGGAAACAGTCTAAATGCCCACTGACCCATGGATTCACAAGCTGTGGTATATGTATACCATGGAATACTATTCAACCATTAAAATGATGGAGACTTCACATCCTTTGTGTTAACCTGGATGGAAGTGGAACACATGTTTCTTAGTAAAGCATCACAAGAATGGAGAAGCAATAATCCTATGTACTCAATTCTGATATGATTAATGACCTAATACACGGTGGGGGGTAGAGGAAGGGGAAAGAAGAAGGAGGGAGGGAGGGGTGGGGAAGGAAAGAGCAGAGAGAGGAAAGGAGGAAGGGGTGGGGGGGTCAAAGTATGTGACACACCTTTTGGGGGTGGGACACAATTATAAGAGGAATGTTACCTAACAAATGCAATCAATGTAACCTGATTCTTTGTACCCTCAATGAATCCCCAACAACTAAGAAAAAAAAAAAAGAAAGAAAGAAAGCATTAACTAGACATCAGTCTATAAGAAGAGCTCCTACTTACTTTGACCAACTATGCAAGCAAAAGTAATAACAAGTTAATACAGGTATTCTTTTTGGAGGTTTCATGAATTACTAGTTATATTCTGCCACTCCAGAGATTAATTTGTGCTTTGTTTTTTGGCCAAAAAAATAGGGGGTATTCAGGTTGGTTGAATGAATGGATATATGTATGGATGGATGGATGCTGGATGAATGGGTAGATGATAGGCAGAGCCTTCACAGGAAAGAATTCTAATCTATACCATACCATCTATGCCTATACAACCTCCCCCAAAGCAGAAAGTTTCTAGTTCTAGTCTGAAACACATCCTCCAATAGCACTCATCACTCATCGGAGCCCCATGATCCTACTGGTCCAGACACCTCAGCAGATGTCATTATAGAAGACTACTTCTAGTATCTTGGCCTCACATGTACTAGGACATAACATATACACCTTTTCTTATATATTTCCCTCTTCAAATAAGGACTGGTAAGTGCCTTAGACTCATTGAACTCCAAACCAAACCATGTTCTCTTACTGACTCTTCTAACTTTGCTAGTTGAACCACCGTGTTCCTTTGCCAAGGCTCCATCGTAGGAAATCATAATAGCTCCTCACTTTTCTGGTGTGGTCTTCACATGCAACCTGTAAGCCCTCACAAGCCCACCTCTCTATGGTCTTTCACAATGATCCCATCTTTTCATGTCTACTCCTACCACCTACACTAGGTCCTCAGTAATTTGTCACTTAAACAGTATCAATTGCTTCTAAGTCAATCTCCTCCTTAACTCCAATTTCCCCCCAGCATAAGAAAGTGGTATAGTATTTATTCTGGATAGAGCTAGACTACATTCCTCCCATGACAGTCCCTGCAGTAGCCTGGAGCTGAAGCCTCCTCCTACAGCTGTTACTGGTGCCTTCTAGAAGAAGGGTATTGAGTGTGTGCAGAAGCAGAGACTTTTGAGATGCTAAAGTATGTCCCTTACTCCTCACTAGGATGTGATCAGAGCATCAAAGCAATGAGAAGCATTTCCTTTTTTCCAGCTCTGGACCTTATACTATCAGCTAGATACACCCCATTTCTGACTTTGAGCTTTTCCTTTCAGCTTCTTCTTGTACCAGAAATCAGGTATGTGCCAGGGGCCATGTTGGAAGAAGGGCTACTATGTGTCAAGCTACTATCCCTTTCTCCTCAACACTATCCCAGGGACCAAACAACCCCCTCAGACTTCTAATAGACAGATGGATGGGAAGATACCAAGATTTTGATATACGTATGGATATATCTGGAGGTTTCACTAATCCACCATGTTACCAGGCACAACCATCCTAGGAGAATAGCTACAGTCTGTATCTATAAACTTGATTTCCACATGGAAACTTGGAGTTCATCCTCAATATTTCACATATTTTTTCCAGTATCTAGTTAACTGGTTCTGAGAACTGTACCTCCTAAATATCTCTCATATTTGTCCCCTTCTGGACATCCCCATTGCTCTCTACTCTATGTCATGCCCTCATCATCTAATGCTTGGACTATTGCAGTAGCCTACTAATAGGCATCTCTATCCTCTCTTATCCATTGGTTCTTAACATCACAGTTGAAAGACATAAACCACAGTCATCATGGCCATTTTATTCCTTAGTTTAAATTTTTCACTGGTTCCTTTTGGCCTAGAGATAACATTAAAACTCCCTTAATTATCTGGCCCTTGCTCCTATAATGGTTTCCTCTACAACTGTCTCCCCAGTAGCCTTTTTGGGAATTGGTCAAATCCCCCACCCTCATCAACAGGGGATCAGAGATGACTATGTCAGAACACGATCCTGCCACATGGCAATACTTACTCAGTCTCAAGTAGGCACTTGGCTATGGGTTGATCAGTGAGTCTCCTCACTGGGAATTCTGTACAATGTTAAACTTGAGGTGTTTCCACCTGTGTTGTCCACCATGCCTTACAGAAACCTGCCATGGGACAGAATGATGGAGCCTCAAACTCAGAGAAGGGGGGAGCAGAGCCAGAGAAAGGGGCCTGATTACATGTGCGTGTCTGGTCCGAATTATCCCTTCCCATCCAAGTGCATCACTGTCCAACACGTTCTTGGACCCCATAGTATACTCCAACATTCTTCCTTTCAAATCCTCTTCTTATGTGTGCTCATTAGAGTTGGCTTTCTGCATTCGCACCCCAGGAGCCATGCACGCACTTTTGTCTTCTCAGCTCCCCGAGGCCAGGTCTATGTCTTAATCATCTTTCTTACCCTCAGTACCTACATTTATAGGGGGCACTCAAAGTTTGTTGAAGGAATAATGGAGCTGGTACCAAATATCACTTCCTAACAATCTTCTTTGGGCTGGCTTTCTATCTGAGGACCAAAGAAAAAGTGCATCACAATTTGATTTCAACGATATTTATACCTGTCCCCTCTTCTCTGCCTCTGAAGGGATCTTTGAGTGATGCCTACAACAGCCAATCATACACACTACCTCCTGTGATCCTCCCAACAATCCCATGGGGTTGTGCTCCTCCCTTTTTACAAATGAATATACCCGGGCCTGGACAGATGAAATGACCGGCCCAAGGTCAGTCAGATGGTGACAGTGCAATTCCAGCGCAGGTCACTGGCAGCACTGCAGCGCCCTTCTGCTTTTGTTCTGTGGCTTTCTCATCAGAAGCTTGGATTTCCTGCACTTCTTGGCTCTGTTTTGAGATTAGAAGAGACCCCAGAGTGTGAGTCTGTATTTAAGATCCCTGTCCTTCTGCTTCTAGTCACTTCTGACAGCTTGGGGAAGAAGTGCGTCCAAGCACCTATATAGATGGCGAACTGTTTTCATCTGTGCCAGACTCAGACCAGACAGCCTTTACTGTCAGCAACATGGACCTGCACAGAGCAGGGAGCTCTCCTGATTTTCCAGGGCTGTCTCCAGTGTGGGACACCATATTCCCCTTCCCTGCTCAGCATCTACCGCCCCCCTCCTCCTCCTCTGCCCCAGGAAGGTGATTTTTTTTTTTTATAATTTTATTGAATCATAATTCTGTACATTGGTGCAATCATAGGGCACGATTCATATACATTCAGAAATGTTTGATCCTACTGTTAGAGATAGCCTTCATGGCATTTTCTTGATCACTATATAAAGACATTGATACTCTACCTTTAATAAGTTTCCCCAGTCCCCTGCTAAGACGCACCGTAGGTGTGATCCCACCAATTGCCCTCCCTCCACCCACCCTCCCCCCTCCCCTCCCCTCCCTTTCCCCTTTCCCAGGAAGGTGATTTTTGAGAGTTGTCATTTTGAGGTAGGCTCAGGCGAGTGAAGGGGACCTGAGGAGTGGGTAACAAAGAGTTAAGGCCGCAGCTGCCAGCACACGCAGTGTAGAGTTATGCTCAAACTGTTCCCACTGGCGACCAAGTCAGCTGTCATCGGAGAACAAAGAATCCCCCAGAGCCGCTCAAGTTGTGTCACACACCCGGGGAGCCCCGAGAGCCCCTGATTAGGAATTCCTAAATCAGCCCCATCGAGGCCTGAAGAATAAAGCTGCGGAACAATGAACCCGCCACATTCACACAGTCAGCGGCCTCCCCGCCACCGCCCCCTCCCACGGGGCCTCAGAGGCCACTTCACCTCCACTGGGGACCCAAAGCACCCAGCCCGATGGGACAGTGTCTGGGGCGCTTCGGGAGCACTGTGGGGGAGCTCGAAGTTGGTGTCACAGTACTGTGGGGGTGTGAAGAGAGAGATCTAACACAGGAGGGGAGGCAGGGCCTGCAGGCACAAAAGAGGGAGAATTTGGCATTGGGAGTCAGAACTGCCAGTTCTTGTTCCATTTCTATGGTCCTAGAAAACCCACTCCTGATCACCAGCCCCACGCCGCGGAATTCCTCTCTCTGGTAATAGTTGAGACTATGGCAAGACCAAGAATCCTGACGCATCAGCAAGACTATGGAGGCAGAAAGACTTCTTAGTTTCCAAATCACCTTCAATTCAAAGCCCTGACCTGGTCTGCACGGGAGAACACACACACAACCACTGCAATTCTGAGTGTTGTTGAAAGCGGATGTGCATTTGTTCAAGGTAATTGTTTAAAAAATACCACATTGTTACAGCCTTGAATTTGCATGTGATTTTAATATACTGAGTTCCTCAGAAGATGGGCAGGTGGAATCCTTCGAATTGTGAAGACTTCTGGTTTTCATTCAAATTTGAATACCTTTCCGGTTTTTCTATCAACAGCCAAAGTCACAGCCTAGGACTGTGTCCCAGCTCCAGGTGTCTTGGGAAGCTTTAGGGAGCTTGAGGTCTTAGGGGAAACTTCTTGCTACAGCCCAGGAATTCGGGCTCCTGCCTTCCTGTGTGCGATCTTATCTGTGAGTGAGTTCACAGAGGGTGTCCAGCATCCGCATTCATGTTCCCAGCCTGCAGCCAGGTCTCCGTGAGGCACAGGAAAGCATTTTCTGCGTCGTGATCTGAATCATGCCTTCACCTGCTGGAGTCACAAGGCCCTCCCCCACCCCTGCAGGTGGTAAATTAGTATTAATGATACCCGACAATTATGGCGCTTGTCTTATGTGTGAAGCCTGGCTTGCAATGTAACCTCGTAAACTGAATCCTTATAACCCTATTTTACAGATGAGAAAAACGAGGCACAGAACTCCCCTGAGGCCATGTAAGTAGTAAATGGAAAAATATTGGCAGAGCCAAGATTTGAAGCTCTGTTCGCTAGTTTCCCCAGATCCTGTTTCCTGGCTTGATCTAAATTACAATGTCTGCAGTTTGTAAAACTCACTTTTTCCTCTTCTGTTCTCTCGGTGCTTGGGGAGGATGGAGCAAGAATGAACTACCGTCAGGAGAGGGTGGTCTCATTGTGGTGGAGCGAAGGACTCAGGAGGCAGCCTAATCAGGTCTGAAGCTAATGCCGCTGCCGGTAGGCTGGGCACCTACAGCCAGCCCCCTGCCTCCTCCAAGCCCGTTTCTTCTACCCTTGCTGACACATTGCGGGGACTTGAGGGGGAGCTGAGGAGAAATGCCTGGCATCTGATATGCTTTCCAAACAACGCTGACTCCTTACCTCTTCTCTCCGAGGGTATAAAGAAAGCTGTTATTATAATTCCTTCCTCAATCACTCTGCCCTAGGTTAAATAACCCCAACACAAAGTGGCAACAGTTCCATTTTCCTGCTCTTTTTTAGACTATCTTTTATTCCCACTTACCCTTTTGAATCCATTCAGGACTCATCTACGAGAATTGTTGACTAAAGATGAGCCTTCAGTGTTCTGGATATGATGGTCAAGTGGAAGTGCTGCTCTCATAATCTGGAACCTAAATCTGCCCTTGATTTTTGCAGAATGTATCCAAGATTGTCAACACTTTTATGGATCCAGGAGAAAGCAAGGGGTACTGAGAAGGGGACTTGTTCCATGCAGGAAAGTTTATCTAACAATGTGATTGCAAAACGCAATTGACCATGATGACCTTTTACGCCCTTCCCCAAAGTTCCTTTGAGTTTCTGGCATCATAGGCAGGATTGCCAGGCTGGAACTGCGGACCTCAGGGCCTGGAAAGAAGCTGCTGGATACTGCTGATTTGGTTATTGACTTCTGATTAGGGGTCTGGGTTCAGGGGATGCTTCCTATGTCTGAATGAATAAGTGAAGAATGAATGACACAGATACCCAGACCAAGAGCTCTCTGCTCCCAATTAATACTAGCTCAAGGAGTATGACCAAATCCTATTCCCCACATTTCATTTTAAAATGCCAGCTCAACTTGAAACTAATGAAACTTTCACATTGATGCTGGTAGATGATGGTTGATTCAAAGATATCAAAATCTTTAACAAACCTTACGACCGGCAGGGAAGCAAGGGTATGACGCAATTGGCCAGATACCAGGGATGTGCTGGAGCCAAGAGAGAAGGAACGCGTCAAGTCTGGAAAGAAGCATGAACAGCAGACCTGGGTAAGACTGGACCGTTAAAGAACCAGCAGCAACCAAAGAACTAGTTTTTGGTTCAGCAAAGAACCAGAACATGAACCACTGTTGCGCCTGTAGTCCCAGCTACTTGGGAGGTGGAGGCAAAAGACTCGCTTGAGCCCAGGAATTGGGGTTTGCTGTGAGCTGTGATGCCATGGCACTCAATCCAGGGTGACAGCTTGAGGCTCTGTCTCAAAAAATAAATAAATAAAATAAAAAAGAAAGAAGAACTGTTAAAAAAAAAAAAAAAAAGAACTCATGGAACAAGACAATGTTACAGTGTAGCTAAAATAGCAGGGACTTTAAATTTAGATAACTGACAGTTTGAACTCCTACCTGGCCACTTACTAAATAGGAAACTTCAGGTGTGTGGTTGTTTTTTTTTTTTTTTTTAACCTGAAAATAGGGAAATAAGGGCCTACATCTTCACAGGGCTGTTGTGAGAATTAAATGAAATAAACACACATCTACAGAGCCTGGCACAGGGGATACTTAATAAACGCCAGTACTACAGGACAGACAGAAGTTAGGACTAAGGAGCAGATCAAAGGCAACGATGACCAGAGGCTTCTGCCAGAGTATTGGGTGGGGGTGGAGGGTGGAGGTAAGACCTGCAGCCGTGACCTTAGTAACAACTGTTCCAGGGGTAAGATTGCTGGGCTGGAAATTGTTCTCGAGCGACCAACTGTAAGATTAAAGGCAATAAGGGGAAGAGAAGAAATATCTATTCACTCTGGGGAAACAGAACATGGGCAAATGCCCAGTAAGGGATAAGCATGGGGCTGCTCGATGTTCACCACGGCCCTCGGGGTGGGACAGTGCAGGTGCAAACTGTGAAATCCCCCCACTTTAGTCTCTGGTGCTGTTGTCTTCCTGGTCTGTGCTTGTTCTGACCCCTAATTTCACCCCTATTCCCCAAACCCCATTTCAGACTCCAAGCTTCTCCCTGACCTAAAACCTGCTTCCTAAACATTCATTCACTCAATTATCTGTGGCATGGAATAGATGACAAGTGAGAATTTAAAACATAAGTCCCCCTCCCATAGTGATTTACATTTGAAGGTCAATTAAACAAGAACATTGGTTGCACAAATGGTTTTGGAGCTTTGTTTCATCCTGACCATTGAGACAGGTACTGAGGAGGCCGAGTGGACAGCAATGCTTCCTTCCTTCCTCGAAAACCCAGAACGCTCGTCACAGGGCTCCAGGGAAAATTGGCTGGCCTCCTTGGGTTCTGACACTTGACTATTCTGGAATCACCTGCTCTTCCTGAGCCTCAGAGTCCTGGACACTGCCCCTCCAGGGCTCCTCCTGCACACACGCACCACCCAGAGGGGTCTGTGTTCCTTACTTCTGTGTACTCATTACCCTGTGTGTGCCCATTACCCTGTGTGTGCACATTACCCCTGTGTGTGCACATTAGCCCGTGTGTTTGCACATTACCCGGTGTATGCCCATTACTTCTGAGTGTGCCCATTACCCCTGTGTGTGCCCATTACCCTGTGTACGCATTTCCCTGTGTGCTCATTATCACTGTGTACTCATTACCCTGTGTGTATCTGTTATAATGTGAGCTCATTAACCTGGTGTACTCATTACCCTGTGTGTGCCAATTACCCCGTGTATGCCCATTACCCTCTGTGTGCACATCACCCTGTGTATATCTGTTACCCTGTGTATGCCCATTACCCTGTGTGCTCATTACACCTGTGGGTGCCCATTACCCCTGTGTGTGTACATTACCCTGTGCGTGCACATTACCCCTGTGTGTGCCCATTACCCCTGTGTGTGTCCATTCTCCTGTATGTGCCCATTACCCAGTGTGTGTACGTTATCCCTATGTACACATTTCCCTGTGTGCTCATTATCACTGTGTACTCATTACCCTGTGTGTGCCAATTACCCCGTCTGTGTCCATTACCCTCTGTGTGCCCATTACCCCTGTGTGTGCACATTACCCTGTGTGTGCACATTACCCCTGTGTGTGCACATCACCCTATGTATATCTGTTATCCTGTGTGTGCCCATTACCCTGTGGGCTCATTACACCTGTGTATACATTACCCTGTATGTGCACAGTACCCTGTATATATGTTACCCTGTGTACTCATTACCCTGGGTGTACTCATTACCATGTGTGTGCACATTACCCTCTGTGTGCATATTGTCCTATGTGTGACAATTACCCTGTGTGTGCCCATTATCCTATACACGCACATTACCCTGTGAGTACCCATTACCTCTGTATGCTCATTACTCTGTGTGCTCCTTACTGCTGTATATGTTTATTACTCTGTGTGAGCTCACTAACCCTGAGTACTTATTACCCGTGTGCTTATCACCCTGTGTGTCCTGGTTACCCTGTGTGTGCTCATTACCCTGTGGATGTACTTATTCCTCCTAAGTACTCATTACCCTGCATTCTCATTACCATGTGTGTTCATTCCCCTGTGTGCTTGTAACTCGCATGTGTGCTCATTGCTCATTACTCTCTGTGTGTTCTCATTAACCCGTGTGTGCCCATCACACCATGTGTGCCCATTACCCTTGTGTGCCTATTACCCCATGTGCTCATTACCCTGTGTGCGCTAGTTACCCCATCAGCGGTTGTTACTCCTGTGTTCTTGTTACCCCTGTGTGTGCTTATTGCCTATGTACAGTTATTACCCTTATATGTACTTGGGGGGTGCTCTCTGTTTCTGGGTGGCCCAAACGAAATATTTGCATTTAGATAAAAGTGTACAATTAGTAAATGAATTGTTAAGCTTTGATATCAATATTCAGGAGGAGGATAAATGTTAACGAAGATATTTCCAGACAGTGAATGAAATGTCTGGAAAGGACTTTCTTCTTCCCTGGCCATGAGCAAAACTGGAGGGTCTCACTGAAGGAGTCACAAAACACCCAGGCTTGAAGGGACCTCAAGTTGCATCCTGCCTGACATGGGAATTTCTAACCATGCCAACTGGGGTAACGCAGCTCTGCCTGCACATCGTTAGTGTTATACAGAGATTACAAACCCAGAGGTGTTACGGTATGGAGGCAAACATCAGGGCGTGACACTTTTTCTATTGTCCTGTGTTTATATGCCACTGCCTACTAAATGTCTAAAGATATGTATACTTTTTCTTTTGGGCAAAAGAGAAAAGAAAGGGAAAAGGGAATCTTTTCTTTTGGACAAAATACGATAGAAGTACCATGCAGCAAGAGAAAGCTTATTTCCCAAGTAGTTCTGAGAAATTCACACACAGCTGGGAAAACCGGAGCCTCGTTAGACATCAGGGTGCGAGTCATCTCGCTCTCCCTTCTGGAGGAATCTGTGCCCACGGACCCGTGCCCCACACAAGCAGGTAATACGTGCCCACCTCACAAGTGATAGCTGATTGGATTCCCTGACCCACCGGCAAGCAATTCAGTTCCTCAAGTGAACAAATGATGAGCTGGACCAAGCAGATCCCACTTTGGGCCTTTGCGGATTAAAGAGTGGAGAGAAAGACTTGCTGCCAACCAGCAACTGGTGGAGGTGAGTAAAGCGGTGAAAAAGAGTCACTGTCTGGGTCCACGGGGACAACCAAAGCCGTGGGTACCATGTTACAGAGCCCCAGAAAGGATAAGCAAATACAGCCCCCAAGCAATTCTGGAAAGGGATGGTGAAGCAGATGTCGAGCAAAGTCGGAAGGAGAGGTAGGAGAGTGGAAAGCCCAGCCGCGGGGGACTTTCCAGGATCAGTCCTCGGGTCTACAAGGCCCAACGGGACCGGGCCGTGTGCGTGAGTACAGTCAAATGCAAATAAAACACACTCGCAGCCTGGGGAACACAAATGGCATTAACATTTCTCAATGAAAGTTTAAACCCACGAATGGATTAATAAATTGTGGTACATGTATACCATGGAATACTATGCAGCCTTAAAGAAAGATGGAGACTTTACCTCTTTTGTGTTTACATGGATGGAGCTGGAACATATTCTTCTTAGCAAAGTATCTCAA
>CAUYON010186483.1:0-10276 GCA_963573935.1 Arctocebus calabarensis
CACACCTACGGTGCATCTTAGCAGGGTACTGGTGAAACTTATTAAAGGTAGAGTATCAATGTCTTTATATAGTGATCAAGAAAATGCCATGAAGGCTATCTGTAACAGTATGATCAAAATATTTCTGAATGTATATGAAGCACATAGTGCCCTATGATTGCACCAATGTACACAATTATGATTTAATAAAATTATTTTAAAAAATAAATAAATAAATATCACTTGGTAAAAAAAAAAAGACTCCCTCTCAAAAAAAAAAGGAAAGAAAAAAAGGAACTGTTCTCAGGTTGGCATCTAGAACAGCAAGTCCCCACACACAGCCTTCTGATCGTTTTTAGGAGAGACATCTGCCAAAGGCCCTCTTGGACTGTCAAAACATCCTGGAATATATTTGCCTCCAACTCTGCACCTTGCTCCCCACTTCCTCACTTAAAACACTAACCTTTCCCATTTGTGCTCTCACCTGCATTGAGTAAATAAGCTTCTAACCACTCTTCCCCGCACCCTTCTCTTCTTGGTATCCAAGATGAGAGTGGCAGGCAAAAGGTTAGTTCTAATGTACCCAAGCAAATGAATACACAACCTAAAATAGGAGTGACTTACACAGCTCCCTTGAAGCCATCTTATCTGCTGCTGCCACACTGCCACCCTTTGGTCTAACAGCACACGTTCCTATCCCTGGAAAATTCCACAGCCAGACGTTGAGCAGACACTTCTCAGAATGCAGCCCACCTCCTCTTCTCCTCCCACAAATGCCTGGGGGCCACGGGGCTACCAGGTCTGGCCTGGTAGCTGCCACTCACTGGCCAGAGACATGCACTGCCCAACACGGTGCAGAAACAGTTCTCAATGAGTACACCCGAGGGACAGCAGCTTTAGACTGGGAATGGGCTCTAGTCCAAACTGAAAGAAGCTGTCAACAATTCTTTGCCTTATTTTTCTTGTCCTTCTAAATCCTCAACAAACTGAATTCCATAAGAATCAGGGGAGCAGCACACCCTATTTGAGAGAATTAGAATTTGAGGTGCTAGGAAGCAAAAGGTAAGAAACAGCTTCAATGTGTAGTAACGCCCCTGAGAGTATGCTGTGCCCCTCAAATAGCTCACCTGCCTTCACGTCCCACTTCAACTGATCATGATCATCTTGCTTGATTAAAAGCAGTTCATAATAGCAACTGAGAATGCGTTATTAAGCAAATGCCTAATTCAAGTGAGATTAGTTATTAAGCTGGAACTTGAGGCTTTAGAAGAAAAGTAGTAGCTTAATATTAAGCTACAGAGGCAGAAAGTGTGATTAGAGTCAATTATATCTTCTGCCAGACAGGAGACCTGATGAATGCCCCCGTCCCTCCAGAGTCCTTCAAGCATCAATGAAAGGAGCAAGCCTGATGAGACAGCGTGCGCAAGTACTTGGGAGTTGTCTAGTAACTTGGTGGTTGGAGGGGGAGGGACTAGCTCAGGGCCCAGGGGAAGGTCTCCACTGGGATTGCTGCCTTTAGAGAGCTGGAGAGGCAGGAGGCTGAGGACTGAAAAAGAGAGGGTGAATCATTCTTAATGACCTGCAGGATCTCAAAGATGGTGAGCCGCAAGCCTGGACTGCCAACTATGGCCAGAATTGTGTTGTAGCTCTGAACTCACAGCGTCTCGTCCCCTAGCTCATGCCAATTTGAGCTGGAGAGCCAGCATGCCCTGGTAAGTGGAGGTCCTGCCACTTCAAGACATGGAGTCATCTTTCCCATTTGGAGTGATCCTTGCTGTCCTGGCCTCCCTCATCATTGCTGCTAATGTACTGGTGGCTGTGGCTGTGCTGTTGTTGATCCACAAGAATGATGGTGTCAGTCTCTGCTTCACCTTGAATCTGGCAGTGGCTGACACCTTGATTGGTGTGGCCATCTCTGGCCTAATCACAGACCAGCTCTCCAGCTCTTCTCGGCCCACACAGAAGACCCTGTGCAGCCTTCGGATGGCATTTGTCACTTCCTCTGCCACTGCCTCTGTCCTTACAGTCGTGCTGATCACTTTTGACAGGTACCTTGCCATCAAGCAGCCCCTCCGCTACTTCCAGATCATGAGTGGGCTCATGGCCGGGGCCTGCATTGCTGCGCTGTGGTTGGTGTCTTACCTCATCGGCTTCCTCCCACTTGGAGTCCGCATGTTCCAGCAGAACACCTACCAGGGGCCCTGCAGTTTCTTTGCTGTGTTCCACCCTCACTTCGTGCTGACCCTCTCCTGCATTGGCTTCTTCCCAGCCCTGATCCTCTTTGTCTTCTTCTACTGTGACATGCTCAAGATTGCCTCTGTGCACAGCCAGCAGATCCGAAACATGGAGCATGTAGGAGCCGTGGATGGTGCTTACCGGCCCCCACGGACTCCCAACGACTTCAAGGCTATCCGCACTGTGTCTGTTCTCATCGGGAGCTTCACTCTGTCCTGGGCCCCCTTCCTTATCACTAGCATTGTGCAGGTGGCCTGCAGGGAATGCCACCTCTACTCAGTGCTGGAACGGTACCTGTGGCTGCTCGGCGTGGGCAACTCCCTACTCAACCCACTCATCTATGCCTATAGGCAGAAGGAGGTGCAGCGGCAGCTCTACCACATGGCCCTGGGAGTGAGGAAGGGGCTCACCTCTTTCCTCCTCCTCCTTTTGGCCAGGAATGGTGGCCCAGAGAAACCCAGGGAAAGTTCCTGCCATATCGTCATTATCTCGCACTCAGAGCTTAATGGCTACGATGGTAAGGGCAAAAACATTTCCAAGTGCCTTTCCTCTTCCCATGCTGGCCATACCTAAATCAGATGGAGCTAGGGGAATGAGAGCACTTGCTTCAGGCAACTGCTGACTTCTCCTCCCTGCACCCCCACTCCCTTTCACCCCCAGACTGAGAGGTAACTTAGGTAGTGTCCTGACTTTTTTCCATAATAAGTTTTCCTATTTGCAAATCTCTCCTCTCCCTGTCCTTTTGAAATGTGTTTGTCTCTCCTGTACAGGTATACTTACTTAAAAGCAAGAAATGTCATTAAGAAATGAAATTTTTTAATGTCTACCAGAAACATAATGTAAGCCACATACATAATTTTAACTGTTTTAGTAACCACATTAAAAGGAACATTTTTAAACCACATTAGAAGAAAAATTTTTAATGTTTTGTTTAACCCGATACATCCAACATAGCATCACTTCATCATGTAATCAATATAAAAATTACTAGTTTTCATACTAAGTCTTTGATATGTGGTGTGAATTTCACCCTTACAAAATATCTCAATCCAAACTAATCACTTTTCAAACGCTCAGTGGCCACATGTGGCTAATGGCTACCATAATGGATAGCACAACACCAGAAATATGAGGTTGTCTTCGTTTCTAACTGTTTACTATAGTGATTTACTACAGTAATTGCTTTGGTAAAGTGAGGAATCCCTCTACCCCGTGCTTCTTAATGTAAATGCAGTTCGATATAGTCAGTGTGCATAAAATGTAGAAACTTGAATTAGTCTAAAGCTTATCTTTTCCCACACCACGCAATGTTCAAAACTTGTTCTCACTTGTAAGTGGGATCTAAACAAGGGATAGATGTGGTCATAAAGAGGTATAATGGACATTGAAAACAAAGAAGGGGGAGGGGGGAGGGATAAAAATCTATCAGGTACAATGTACACTATTCTGGTGTTGGGTACACTGAAAGCCCTGACTTCAGCATGAGACAATTCATCCATGTAACAAAACACTTGTACCCTTACCTTTTTTGAAATAAAGAAAAGAGTGTTTCTTTGGGAAATAGCCTATCTTGAGATTATTTCCATTACCCCTCCCAACCCACCACCTTTTTAACTCTTTGATCCCCCTTCCCTTCAGATGGCCTCATGTCACTCACATCTACTTGATGACAATCCTGAACCACAAATTCTAAAATACTGGGAGGGAAGAAATAGGGCCAAGAGCTGGGTACCAAGGCAGACGCTGCCAAGCTCTTCTGCTTACTCCCAATTTTGCATTTTCCTAAAAAACTCAAGTCACACAAGATGCCAGCAAAATGGCACAGGAGACCAGCTGAGGTGCAAGAGCCTCATACTCCTTTCTGTGGGGTACAGAAAATAATGTTGGCAGCCAGGAATTATGCTCAGGTTCCCTCCGGGCGAAACTGGCAGCAAAAATTCAGGAGGAGACTGGAGAAGAAAACCAAGAATCATGCTCTGCCTTCTTGAGCTTCCCTGTAACCCTTTCTCCTCAACCTCCTGGTCTCCAAAGTAGCTTCCTAGAGAGTTTGGCTCTCAAGGTCCTAAACTGGAATATTGCCCCCAAAAGATGCCAAGTGGACAACAAAAGAGGGCAAGAAGAAAACAAAGACAGTATAGATTAATTGGTCTGGGATTTGGTGGTGAAACAACCTTGGAAAGTTAATCCCTTTATCTCTAAATTGATGGCTAAGGATACATTTGAGTCCAATGTGTAATGACTAATTCCAAGAGGCCTTTGAAATTTTTCATTCAAATCTCAAATTATGTTTAGAATCTGGATGGAATTCAGCCATCCTCATCTCAAAAGGATGTCATCATAGCATGATTCTTTGTTTTGGGGTTTTCTTAATTCTCCTTTAGTCTTAGATTAATCCCCAGGTTTTCTTTTTTGCAGTTTTTTTTTGTTTTTTTGTTTTTTTGTTTTTTGGCTGGGGTTGGGTTTGAACCCACCACTTCTGGTATATGGGGCCAGTGCCCTACTCCTTGAGCCACAGGCGCCACCCACCCCCAGGTTTTCTTTATCAGTCATCCAAAGGATAATGATCATCCCTTTCAGTTTCCATACTCTTGAAAATTCTCTTCTCCCTCTCTTCGCCCTTTACCTTTAGATCAGAGATTAAGACTGAATTCTTAAGTGGTCTGTTCCTCACTGATCTATTCTACTACATACACATCAACTCACCTTTGTTAAATTTTTTGCAGTTGCTCTGCTTACCGCTCTTGCCCAGAGGAGAAAAGTGCTTGCTTTATGTTCCTACAACGGAATTATTTTTTGGCCTTCATGTCATTGACAGAACCCTGTATGCCTTGCAGCGCTTAGATGTTAACCTAGGACATGACAGGCCAGCTTATAAGACACACTCTTGGATTGGGTTTGGGGTTACTGAGAACTAGGTAAAACACAAATAAAAAACTAAAATTGGGATAAAACTTAAAGCAGGCTCAAACCAGCACCCTCCTTATCGGTGATTCAAAGCTTAATTCTTGGGCGGCGCCTGTGGCTCATCAAGTAGGGCACCAGCCCCATATACCGAAGGTGGTGGGTTCAAATCTGGCCTCGGCCAAACTGCAAAAACAGAAAAATAGCCAGGCATTGTGACGAGCTACTCGGGAGGCTGGGGCGATAAAGTGAGACTGTCTCTATCAAACAAACAAAGCTTAATTCTTGGCCTTGCTACAAAGGACCAATCTTGCGAAGGTAATATAAGCAAAATGGAATGGACATTAGTTATCCTGATTTAATCATTCCACATTATAAACATATCAACATCACATTGTACTCTGTAGATAATACAATTAGTTGTCGACTAAAAAATCTTTTTTTTTTTTTTAAATTACAGGAGAAATGCAAGAGTTAAGAGGAGGTTTCTGGGCATGGGTGGCTCATGCCTGTAATCCTAGCATTCTGGAAGGCCCAGGCAGGTGTATTGCCTGAGCTCTCTGGTTCGAGAACAGCCTGAGCCAGAGCAAGACCTTATCTCTAAAAATAGCTGGGCGTTGTGGTGGGCGCCTGTAGTCCTAGCTACTTGGGAGGCTGAGGCAAGAGAATCACTTACGCCCAAGAGTTTGAGGTTGCTGTGAGCTGTGATGCCACAGCACTCTACCAAAGGTGACAAAATGAGACTGTGTCTGAAAAAAAAAAAACAACAACAAAAAGTTAAGAGGAGGCTAGGTGATCAGTATGTTATTAGGTTCAGCCCAAGAAACCCTGCTATCTCTGGGAGTCAGTATGTGCAGTGAAAAAAATCACAAAGTTTATTGCTTTGAAGTGCATAATGATTCAGTTGTTTAAATTCTTAAAGATAAATTTCTCATTTATACAATTGTGAGGATTAACTCAGATAATGTATATGAAAATGCTTAGTAAATTATGGGACATTGTCAGTACTTTAAAAAAAAAAAAAGGCAGTTCTCTCCCTCTTTTTTAAAACTCCTGAAGAATGAAACAGCCAGTGGACTCATTTAAGGGAGTCCATTATATTCGGATGACATACAGAAAATAGAAAACTTGGCACATAACTGTAAATTCCTCAACCCCTGAATAAAGTTTTTAAAAGTGAGTGGTGAGAAGTGACTCAGGTTTAAAAAGACAAACAATAAATCTAATACCTTAGCAGTATTGAGATAGCAGATACAAACAAGGCCCTAGGATTAGTATCATACACTTGCGTTTAAGAGTAACTGCAATTAGGAGTACTGTGTTTAATAAGCCACCAAGGCAGAGATACAGAATGCTTTGCAAAGGTCTAATGGCTTTCTCTGACGCAGGCTCCTTTACAGATACGGGAATGCACTGGAGAGGAAGCATTTAGATTTCATTCATGCATCCAATGTTGTCTCCTAAGAGACTTGCACAGAAATCAGATTCTGCTCATCAATTTGACCTAAAAAATGTAGGTCAATCAGTCCCATTTATAGTTTTCATGAACAGCTTATTGTGAATTTATCCTAAAAATTGTAACATGATTAAGTTTTATATTAATTTCTTAGGTAGCTAAAGTTATGCATATTATACCTCAGTTTCAGAGGGCAACTCTCAAAGAATATAAGGACATATATCCCTCTGTACAGGGTGTTCTGAGTGGTTTCACGTGTTAAGAGGCAAGTTGCCCTGACCTACTAACACACTTGCTTGTCCGCATGACCAATGCCAGCCAGAGTTCGCCTTGGGAGATCTCCCTAGTTGGAGAAGTGTTACCTGGTTCAAATGAGAATTGAATTCATGACCTTGATTTTCATTCTCACCATGCTCAGTCACTGGCCAAACTAAATATGAAGACAGCGGGCATGAGAGATACTTCAAAGACACACATAAAATAAGTGGAAACATGGTGTCAATACATGGTCAACATGAGTAGCAGTGGACCCAAGGACAGACCATAATGTTTTAGCTACTATCAACCACTCAATTTTGTAACTTTCAGTACCTTTCATGTCATCCTTCAAATTGCTGACTTAAATTGCTGAATCTTCTCCTTTTAATTAATGAATCTTCATTTAAATTATTTTTTCAGTCTTACAAACTCAGTGGTGGTGCCTACAAATGTTGACTGTCATTCATTCATTGGCTTTGTCCATTCATCTACCTATTTACCCATTTACTGAGACAGGTGCTAAAACTGCCTCCGCTTTGCTGATATTTCTTTTACAGATATACATTGAAATATAAATGATGTTTATTATTCTTTTCTGATTATAGAAACAGCTTTTGTTCACTTTAGAAATTTTTGAAAATACATAAAGCCATAAAGGTATCCATAATTTTTTGTTTGTTTCTTTTTTCTTTTTTCTTTTTTTTAGAGACAGAGTCTCACTTTATCACCCTCAGTAGAGTGCCATGGCATCACACAGCTCACAGCAACCTCCAACTCCTGGGCTTAGGCAATTCTCTTGCCTCAGCCTCCCAAGAAGCTGGGACTACAGGCACCCGCCACAACGCCCGGCTATTTTTTTGTTGCAGTTTGGCCAGGGTCGGGTTTGAACCCGACACCCTCGGTATATGGGGCCGGCGGCCTACCTGCTGAGCCACAGGCGCCACCCAAAGGGACCCATAATTAAACCATTCAGGATGACCACTGTTATTCTATTTCATGTGGGATTTTTTTTTTTTCACTTAACACTATACTGTGTATATTTTCCTCTGTTGCTGAATCTTTTTCAAAAACACAACTTGTAATGGTTGCATGTTCTCCAATAAATAAGTATGTATAGTAATAGTTTAACTATTTCTATATAGTTGTGTGTCAGGGCCCGGGATGCCGTGTCTCTGGCCCAGACCCTGGCCCACTCAACTGTCTGGACGTGCACTGCTGCGCCAGCTTTCTCAGGATAGGTCATTCAGGTCTCGGGTGCTGAAGCACCTTAGAAATCACAGTCAGTATTAGTAGGAGCGAGCATCTCAGCAGCAGTCTTAGTAAGGGACAGCCCATCAGGCATCCTCCCAGCAAGAAGCGGAGCAAGAGGAGGAGCCAAGGAGGAGCCTCGACTAGCTGCTCCCGTGGCTATTTATACAAGTGATATACCATAGGTGTGGAGACTGCTATGCAATAATGTACGTGCTCTCATCTCATGCTCTTACATGCTCTTGCACTCTATAACGAGAGACCAATGATGTTAAATCCCTTCCCCAATCCCTTATCACCAAGGTATTTCTCACAGGTGCCTCCTACAGGTGTGCCTAAAATTTAGGTTATTTCCAATTTCTCACTCTTATAATACCATTATAAATAGCCTGGAGTGTAAGTTTTTGACATTTCTGTTTAATTCCTTAGGACAAATTCTCCAAAGTAGTTTTACTAAATCTAAGAGTACTAGATGTTTCTAAGATTTTGCTGGCATTTTTGAAGTGTCATGGTTCCCTGAGATACCTCCTAAGAGGTTATTATATAAGTGAGCCATAATGAACAGACCACACTGATATGAGTATCCCAGAGAAATAAAAGCACGTGCTTCTGAAAGCATAAACCACACCAAGGTAGTTAACCAGTCGCTTTTTGATAAAAGGAGACTTTTTTTTTCTTTTGCAGTTTTTGGCCAGGGCCGGGTTTGAACTTGCCACCTCTGGTATATGGGGCCAGCGCCCTACTCCTTGAGCCACAGGCACCACCTGATAAAAGGAGACTTTTTTTTTTTTTTGAGACAGAGCCTTAAGCTGTCACCCTGGATAGAGTGCTGTGGCATCACGGCTCACAGCAACCTCCAATTCCTGGGCTCAAGCGAGTCTCCTGCCTCTGCCTCCCAAGTAGCTGGGACTAGAGATGCCTGCCACAACGCCTGGCTATTTTTTTGTTCCAGCCGTCATTGTTGTTTGGCTGCCCGGGCTGGATTCGAACCCGCCAGCTCAGGTGTACGTGGCTGGCGCCTTAGCCCATTGAGCCACAGGCGCCGAGCCAAAAAGCAGACTTTTTGTTATTACCTATTGCTAGGGTTAATCTGCCTTCTCCAAATTCAGAAATCTGGACTAACAGAACACAGCAGGTTAAGAACGTTCCGTACAGTGAAAGTTCATTATCAATGTAGTACAGCATAATAGGCAGGTACTGATTTCAGTGTTAAAATTT
The DNA here is from genome assembly GCA_963573935.1 of Arctocebus calabarensis. Classification (NCBI taxonomy): domain Eukaryota; kingdom Metazoa; phylum Chordata; class Mammalia; order Primates; family Lorisidae; genus Arctocebus; species Arctocebus calabarensis. Next base: position 9,296 of record CAUYON010186483.1, read on the forward strand.
TCTGAGGTAGTTGCTTTGTACAATACTATAAAGTGCTAAGTAGGCAAGATAATAAGAAAACATTTTCACACAGAGCTAGAAGACAGTTCTTGATGCAGTTGTGGCCTTGAAAGCCATAGTCTCACAGTTTGCTGAACGGGAAAAATGTGCTTCACCTAATGGATCAACCATAGCAGGGTAAAGTGCATGAGAGCTTAACACGCTACTACTCAGCCATATGCTCCCTGGATTTATAAGCTGTTGGGACCATTATCAGCCACTGGGCTCAAAGAGCCCTCTCATGAGGAGTCCTGGAAACGACAAATGCAGCTGCTAAGGGTCTAAGAGTCTGTTTTAACGCACAAAGCAATTCCTGTTTCTTTCAAAATAAACCCTTTTATACAACAGGGCAAGCAAGACTCATTTGTTCCCAAACACTGGAAGGACTAAGATTGTGTAGGGCCAAGAACCTAATGGGAGTCTTATATTTAGGCTTGTTCTTATTTGGTATATGTTGTCCAACATGATTGAATCATATTTCCCATTTATTATAATAAATCCCTATCAGTACTAGTTCTGTCTCAATTGTGTTGACACTAAGGCACTAAAAAGCTGATAAACTTGCTGAGATAATACAGTCATAGGTCCCGTAAAATGCCATGTGTTCTTTCGAAACTGTTCAATATGCTTAATGTATTTTTAACCCCTCTTAGTATTTTTGCAGATTTTTCCATTGAGCCATTCAAGAAATATGAAAGCACTTCCTATAGAAAAGCAAATTTTAGGGCGGCTCCTGTGGCTCAGCGAGTAGGGCGCCGGCCCCATATACCGAAGGTGGCGGGTTCAAGCCCTGCCTCGGCCGAACTGCAAAACAAAAATATAGCCGGGCGCTGTGGCGGGCGCCTGTAGTCCCAGCTACTCGGGAGGCTGAGGCAAGAGAATCGCTTAAGCCCAAGAGCTGGAGGTTGCTGTGAGCAGTGTGACGCCACGGCACTCTACCCA
>CAUYON010186485.1:0-21836 GCA_963573935.1 Arctocebus calabarensis
AATGTCTTTATATAGTGATCAAGGAAATGCCATGAAGGATATCTGTAACAGTATGATCAAAATATTTCTGAGTGTATATGAATCGTGCCCTGTGATTGCACCAATGTACATAATTATGATTCAATAAAATTATTAAAAAAACAAAAAAACAAAAAAAAAAGCGTGGAACTCTAAACCTTGGAGAATTTGATGACTGAACAACTTCAAATTCTTGACAAACACAGGAATGCTTGTTTGTCAGCACACAGATGGAGTTGATTTAGGGCAGATGTGGATTCCTTCTTGATACTGAAGTTCACCTTTCCCTTCATGAGCACATCTTGCAACTATTGGCTTGACATGCCAGTGAAAGTTTTACATTATTGTTCCAACATATAATAAGGCTTCTTTCCTATCATTCACTTAAGAACTATGTTTGGTTTTTAAAAAAATCAATTTGAAAATATTGAAATTACATAATCAACATTTCCTGACTATTTAGCAGTCAGACCGTAAGTGTTTGGATTCAATTTTGTGACAAATAAATTATGTGAGGAAAAAAGTGGGGTAGCTATTCCTCTAGATTAAAAAGCCTTAAGAGACTTACCAACCATATTTTAAAATATTGATCTTATTTAGATTCTGATTTAACCCAAACTACAGTAAAAATATATATTTGGAGACAGTTGATTCATTGATTATGGATGCCCTAGTATTAGGAGATGCTGAGGGTAATAATGGCACTACTTCTTTATTCTGTTACTTGCCTGTTACTAGCAAAAGAAAACTCCTGAAATGCAGGGAAGAAGATTCAACCCACAACAGCCTGGCCCTGCTATGCCTCCAACATCATCTCTAACTATCAGCATAGTCTGTGTTCCAGCCAGGATGCTGTATTTGAACTTTCTGAAACATACTCTGCTTTTTCAGAACTTAGTGCTTTTGCAAAAGGTGTTTTCTGAAACCTTCTGCACAAACTGCCCTTAAAAATTGCTTTCGTGTATTTTCTACCCAGCAAGAATGACACACACATCCCTGTATGGGTGCCTTGTTTATAGAGCTTACCCATTCAAATGTATTTATTTCTTAAAATATCTGTCTTTTCCCACTGTTCTTTGTCTATCCCTCCAGCTGCCATCAGTCTGAACATTCTCCATTTTCTTCCTGTCCTTTTTTCTGGAATCCATTTTTACCTTGCTTTCCTGCCCCCCTTCCCGGGGAACTGTCTAATAGTGGTCTCCAAATTTCCTCATCCTGCTGAACCTCTACGTAGGATTTGAAAGTGTTATTTATTCAGCAACACTTTCTCATTTTCTATGAGTTCATTTTTCAGTGATAATCTCACCTTAACATAGTTCCCCCTGAAAAGATGATGATAAAACAATAGCTTCTATGCTAAGATTAATCTGGAGAAAAGATTACAATGAATATGGGGGGTGGGTTGGGAAAAGCAGAACATGGAAGAAGAAAAAGTCAACTCAAGGTGCTACCCTTGACTGGGGAAATCATTTTAACTGTGGGCAACAAGATTTCTGCTTGGTTGATGTCCTATCAGTAGGATTAAGAATATGTGCCTATAGAATGTGAAGAAGGACACAGAGATGGCCAATACTCCATTCCTTCCCTGTACCCTTCCCTTCTATCAGTGTTTCTCAAGGCTAGTCCTCAGCCATCTTCTGCATATTCATCCATTCATTTAGGAAGTATATACTGAACATCCATTATGTGCCAGGCACTATTCTCAGCCCATGGGGTCCATCAGTGAACACAACAGGTAAAGATCTCTGCCTTATGAACTCAGCATTATGCTCAGTGTTGCATAATGAGTAAATAAATTCATTTATTAGAAATGCCTTGAGAAAAAGTGAAAGAAAATAAGAGAAATAAGGAGTTCTGAGGACAAGGTGCCTTTTCTAGGGTAGATTATGTTAAGGGCATGATATTTAAGCAAAGTTTTAAAGAACATTAGTGAATCAGCAACTCAAGAATCTGGAGGAAGAAGTTTCTTGATAGTGGGAGAGAGGCAGGGCAGAAGCCCTGAGGGGGTCTGAGGTGGTGGCATCACTGGCACATTTAAAGACCAGTGAGGAGGACGATGTGGCTGAGGCTGGGTGAGCAATGAGGGTATGACAAAAAGTGAGATCAGACGCTGAATGAGGGATGGATCACGTACGGGATTATAAGCTATCATTAGCACTTTGTCTTTCACTCTGAATGAAGTGACAGTCATTTTAGGAAAAGAATGACATGATCTGACTTGAAAGAATTGCTTTGGCTGCTTCATTGAAAATAGACTGCTGGGAAGCAGACATGGTGGCAGCAGGTTGGCTAGATAGGAGGCTTCTAAGAAAGCCCAGTTGACCCCACTTGTAGAATTTATATTTTTATGTAATCTCCTCTTCTTGAGTAGAGCTGGACCCAATGAATAGACTGTGCCAAAATAATTGATGCCACTTTCCAGATCAGGTTATAAAAGATTATGGCATCTGCTTTGCTCACATATTCTCTCTAGTTCTTGTCAGTGGATTGCTCTGCTGAAGCAAGCCTGCATGTTACAAGCTCTTTATGGAGAGGCCCATGTGGCAAGGCACTGAGAGTGACCTATAGTCAACAGCCAGTGAAGTGCTGAGGCCTTCAGTCCTACAAACTACAGGGAATTGAATCCTGTCAACAACCTCACAAGTGAGTTTGGAAGTGGATTCTTCCACAGTTGAGCCAGAACATGCAGCTCCAGCTGGCTTCATGATTAAAGCCTGTGAAAGACTCAAACCTAGGGGAGCCTGCTGAGCCACATGTGGGTCCCTGACCTATAGAAAATGTGAGATGATTAATGTTGTTTTAAACAACTGAGTTTCTTTTGTTTTTGTATATTTTTTTGAAGAGAAGGAAAGGAAAGTTTATTAATTTGTTGAAAAATGAGAAACTGGCAGACTACTGTCTTAAAAAAATACTGGAGTCCCTCTTCTGAAAAGAGGCATAAAGCTTTTGAAGTTAAGATTAATCCCATAGTGCTATTTTGAGCTAAGACAATCTTAAGGCCTCTGCCTGTATTCATCCCATCTTTAGCTAAGACAATCTAATTTGTGACTTCCATCTCCAAACTACTAAGTGTTGGGAAAATTTTTGTGCAGCAACAGATGACTAATATAGAGTTTCTTACTGCATTCCAGGAAAGAGATGCTCAGGATTTGGACTAGGGGAGTAATAATGGAGGTGATAAGAATTGGTCTGTTATGTTTCAAAGGAAGAGCCAGGGATATCAGAAAAGAAAAAGGTCAAAGTGATGTGTGAAGAAGCTCAAGTGGTATCAATGGCAGAGGCTATTAGGTCTGCTGTGGCTTCTGCTTGGGCCTGGAAGTAGCTAGATTAGTTGTAGGAGAAGGGCCCCATGACACCACGGCACTCTACCGAGGTGACAAAATAAGACTAAAAAAAAAAGATAGGGACACTATGGGATGGACATCCTGAGTGGAGGAAGGAAGAGAATCAGAATTTGTATCTGGCATGCTGAGTTCAAGATGCCTTTTAGTTAGATATCAAAATCAAATAGGCACAAGGATTCATGAGTGTGGAACTCAGTGGAGTGGTAAGGGCTGAAGCTAGGAACTGGGACACTTTTAACATACAGATAATGTTTGAAGACACAAGGTGGATAACATGGCTGGGGAACAGGGAGTGACTGCAGAAAGAAGAGATCCAGAGACTGAGAAGTGATATTCTGCCACCTTCAGAGAGAAAAACTAGTAAAAGAGACTGAGAAGGACAATCGGCAGGGTCGGCAGGTCCTCAGGAAGTGTAATATCCTTGAAGTTAAGAGGGGATGAAATATGGTTTCAAATAAGAGGCAATGGCTAGCTGTGTTGATTACAGAAGATAGATTAAGTAAGGTGAGGACTGAGAATTCCACATTGTACTTTGAGCAAGAAAGTTGCTGGTGTCTTTGACACAAGAAGTATTGCTAGAGTAGTTGGCCAGAGAATATGATTTGAGACCAAAGGACAACAAAGGTATGGGAATAACTGGTAGGAAAATGGGCCAATAAAAATGAAAAAAAAATAGCAGGTTTTGATGTCAATGGGAATAATCCAAGACAGGGGGAAAGTCTGATGAGAAAAGGAAAAAGGAATAGAACAAAGTCCGTGGATAGGAAGCAAGAATGGGATCTGGCAGAAGAGTCTGGTTATAGTTAGGCAGCACGTTGGATCCTCATTCTCCATCTATGTGTTCTCTCTGGTAAGGCAGGAACAATAAAATCAAAGTAAAAGCCTGTATCAGGCGGTGGTGGAGCAGATGGGCACCCACCTGTCTGAAGGGTCATGTATTAGACAATCCAGAGCCAGCCAATTGTTGACAGCTCAAGAATGGAGGTGCAGCATTGCCAGATCTTCTAATTTTCAAAAGAAGCCTGATTTTATGTGAGAGCTCCCAATTGTTAAACGTTCTCAACTAACACAGAATTAAATGAATAAATAACATAGCAGTCTATAGGCTGCAACACATTAGCAGGTTGAATCAAATTGTGGTCTTTGCCCCAGGTAATCATATCCAGGCTCACTATTTTAATTAACATCTTGTTCTCTACACAGTAGCTGGAATGAAGTTTTAAAATACAAATCTGATTGTATCACTGCCCTGTTAAGATATCCTCAAGGGGGTTTTGCTTGCATGTGGGATACATTTGAAACTCTGACATAGCTCGTGCCACCATCTTACTTGAGCTAGCTTCCCCAGCCTCACCTGCTGCTCTTTTCTTATGCTTAACACAATGATGGAAACAGTTTGCAACCCCTCAAAGAGTGCCATGCTCACTCTTCTCTCCATTGCTTGAAAAATTTTTTCCCTTTTTTATTTGCTTCTGGTCCATTTCTACCAAGTCTTCAGTTCTCATCTTATTTTCCTTTTTTTCCTAAATTGCTTAGCCTGGTGCCCTTTCTTCATCCCACCTCATGCCCAAGTCTTCCCTAGCACCCTCCTCTATATCCCTCTAACAGTACCAAATATCCTCTACGACATGTATTTACCTTCTCTGTAAATACCCTCAACCTGAAGAATCCTTAGGGTGAGGAGTATTTCCCATCTGGCTCACTAAGTGTAGCGTGGGGGCTACTATGAAGCAGGGATCAAATATAAGTGATGGAATTTGGTACTCTTCCTGTTTTGGCACCGCTTGTCTCTCCTAAGCTCTTGACAACAATTCTCCCAATTGTCTCCTGCTATCTGGATGTCTACTGGCCCTTCCAATTCAACATATCCCCATTGTTATTTTCCTTCACATTTGATAACCCCAAAATCTACCCAGTTACATGGACTGGAGAACGTGAAGTCTCTCTCACCACTCACATCAGTCATCACCAGACTCCATCTAATGTTTCTTGACTATCTCTTCACTTATGATGCTGTTCTCCTTTCCTTTACTACTGTCTTAAATGAGACTCTCTTTATCTCTCATCTGTACTAATTCTAGATACCCCCCAATATCTTCTTGCATATATAATTCACACATTTCTGCCTTCTGATTCTCTCTCAAGCCTGCTGCCAAATGCAGTTCTGTCTTTCTCTGTTTCAAATCACTTTCCTTTCCATTTTCAGTATAGTTCAAATGTTTTAAGAGATGTTCCTATCTACTCATGATCTAACCTAATTGCCACTTGCTATGTCTTCCCATTCTCTCTCACTCACTATATGATCTAAAAATATCAAGCCTATTTAGATTATTCTAAACACCTCTTCTGTGCTATATTCTAAATGTATTCACCCTTACTATTATTTCTGCCAAAATGCTGTTTTCATTTCTCCAGATAAGTCTTTTATTCATCTTTAGGATTCACTTTAAATATTCCCTCATTGATGGACACTTGGAAGGACTCAACCATAGCTTGGGCTTTTACCTAACTAATGCAAATGATGTAACTTAAATGTTTGTACCCATATATTAATTGGAAATAAAAAATTAAAAATAAATAAATATCCCCTTCTTTCAGGAACCCTTTCTTTAACATTTCCCTCTAAGCATTGCATCTCTGAGCTGTATGTGAGTCTTGTTCATATTTCTATTGTACTTACTTGTATGTTTGTTTCTTTTTTTAGGCTCTGAGTTCCTTAAGAACAGAGTCTGGCCCTTACTCATCTCTGTTATCTCAGTGACCAGCCCAGCACCTGATGGACAGTATTTGTTTGGAGACTTTGTTAGAGCGAATGGTGGTCATTCCCTGACACACACAGCCTTGAACTTACATTGATTCTGAGCACACTAAATACCCTCCTTTGTGCTGATACCACTTACCAAAGCACTTAATTTTTAACTTGCAAGGACATAATTAAACAGAAAAAATCCTGTTTCCCTGATTTTGACATCAATAAGCACATATCTGGTTACATCTGCTACAGAGTAACCAGGAAAATCTAAGGAAAATTGTGAGGAAATTGAAGTTGCTTTCGGCGTTTTCCCCGCTTTCCTCTGTGAAGCATTTCTTCCCTTAGGAAATAGTTCACCTTCTAATCTTCTTTTTACCCCCAGCACTTTTACTCTATTTTCTCTTCCCAGACACTTCATTTTCTTGTCTGTAACAGAATCATAGAATCTTTAGCCAGAAATAATTTTTAAAGCAAATTGAGATTCTTTTTGGAACATTTGGTCTGAAAAGAATGAATGTACTTATGAGACCAAAGGGATAGAATGTTTGAAATTGAGTCTATTCCAGAAAATTTATGGTATGTGTTCTGTGTAATAAGAGATGACTTAGCTTCACTCTTCTTTTTATAGATAAGAACAAGCAAAGTCTCCAACACAGCTAAGCAGTGCCAGAACGGTCTCCCTTGCTGTCACTCACAAATTCCCATAAAGTGTTAGCAGGTAAGTGTGAATAGTTTTCCCACCCCATTTCAAAAGAGAACTGTTGACCACTGAAATAACATACAAAACTTAGAGAAAAAAAATCTCCAATGCTAAAATTTGCTCATAAAATTTCATGGTATTTAATTACAGGCACATTATCAAATCATAAGTTGAAGAAAACAAAGTCAGCCAACTTTCCATGGTTTTTCTGTTCAGAATCTCAGAAGGACAAAAAGAGCAAACACATAAAAACAGCTCTCATTTCATGTGGCTTAATTTGTGATAGCCTATTATAGGAAGTGACTATTAACTAGGACACATATGCAAGGTTTCCTTCTTTCCTTCAGAAGAATAACAAAAACTGTGAGTATCCTTTGGAAGAGACAGTAAGAGCATGGTCTCACACGGCTGCTGCCTGAGATTCTGCAAATGAGGATAACAAAGGCTGACAAGAGTTTGCAGTTGTGGCTCATCCACAGGCCTGGTTGTACTAATTTCAGTGTGCATCAAACCGAAAATGGTGCTATTTGCAGTCCCTGCCTGGGACGTGCACATGTAGTCTCGTAATTAGTAATAACAGTAGTAATGATCTTCTGACAAACACCTTCCCAAAGCTCTTTGTTTTCCTTTTAATTTCTGTAGCTGTTTTTTTTCCCCATACTTTATCTCTGGAGTTGGAGTTAGGAAATCAAATGACAAACGTTGAATGCCAAACAGATACTAGGAGCTGTGGAACACATTTTCCATTTCATCATTAAAAAAGTGACAATAAAAGAAATCCATGCTTCCATTTACAGATACAGGGACTGACACAGAGAGTTTAAATAGCTGGCCAGAGGTTACAACAGCAGTAGATATGTTCCCACTAGAAAACACTGCAATATCTCTGGCAAGCACTTTGTAAATTTGGTGACATGAGTGTGTGGTGGGTAGAAAACTCATTTCACAAGCACAAGCATGCAAGGAACATAACTTTTTCATATAAAACATAATCCCATTATATATCCTTTGTCTGGCCAGTTGGTAGAAATTTTAGCTCAATCAATTTCTCCTCCTTGCCTTCCTTGAAGTGGTGTCTAAGTTCTGATTGGCTTCCATAATAATGTTAAGGTCTTAAAGGAAACATACAGGCTGGGTTATCAGCTACCTGCTGGCACCATCTGAGATGTCCTCATTCCCACCTATCTTTAGGTGCTGATCTACAAAATTCCCTTCTGAGTTAGTCCCAATAACCAGTCTTCAACCCAATAGCCAGGCTCTAACCCAATAGACCAGTTCTCTCCTACCTAACTCTCAGACCCCTGTTGGATTCTGGAATCATTTTCCAATCTGGGTGGCCACCACATGGCTGGGAAAGTTGGTCTGCTCACCTTCAGCCCTTCATCATCTTCTTAAAGACACACATGTACTGCAGACATATGACTACTTCTCTGTGTCATATTGGTGCAGTGCGTAACTGTGAGTCTGTCCATACCCCATCACTGAACATCCCTCCCAGCCATTTCTGCTCTGCTATCTAGCCATTTTCCTGAATCTACCTGGGAAAGAAAGCACCCATTAACTCTGCATTGGAATATTTATAATTGTCTGAGCTTTCTGTCACTCTTTACACCCCAAACTGGTGCCAGATGAGAGGCAGTTGCCTGCCGAACCCATGTATCACTAGTCCACACTGCTGCTTCTCTCCTTAACACTCAATCCTTTCCACTCATCAAGGAGGAAAGGTGAATCTTTTATGGTTAGTCTCATAAAATCCATCTTCTTCTAGTTCTGCTGTATACTTTATGCATACAAGTATTTTTTTCTCTTAAAAATATAGGTTTTTAAAGAAAAAATTATATGTACCTTTATTTTTACTTGTCTTTCCTTGGAGTAAGGAAAAGTTTACCATACAGTTTTCTAAATATCTGCCTGAAGAGGAGAAGAGTCATGTGATAAAAGGAAATACATTAGATAGAAAGCACATTAGTGAATTTTAGAAATATCATTTTACTCATATCACTCTGAAATAAGAAAAGAACATTATTTTACTACATTCAACATAAAGTAATTAACCAGAAGTTGCTAGAATGGGACTGTACTTGAAATGGAGGGAAGTTAACAGGCATTTATAAAACTGATGAAGTAAAAGTCAAATTTAGAGCATGAACAACAGCACGGTGTGAACCAAAAAAAGTGAGGGGTGGGAGAGGACAAAAACTTGGTCCATAAGTCCGTGAAGCCCACCTATATGTCAATCTGCTATCAGTTAAACATCCTCTTTGGGTCCAATACAGTGCTATATACTATTTTAAAAAGTATCTTTTGTGTTCCCCTTAAAGCTATGAGATAGATTTCACTATCTCCATTTTTCAGAAGGCGAAAATTGAGGTCCAGAGATATGAAAATGAATTGCCCAAATGTACGTGCCATATGTTCCAGACATGAACATATTCAGAGGAGCATTTTATTACCTGTAACCTAGACATTCTTCTAAAAATATAAGAATACAAAGTAAACTATTCTCCTTTTAAGAGTCTATAGTTCCAAAACTGGATGAGGATTATAAATGAAATGAAATTGTGAGCTCACTTCACTTATGATAACAGGTGCAAACATTTTATATAAGATAATAACTAACTGAAATTAATAGGATACTAAAAATGCAGCATGATCAATGAAGCCTTAGTGAGGAATGGAAAGAAAATTCACCAGTAGAATATCTATGTATGTTATTACCACCAGGTTTGGGACTGAGGTTTGGCACTAGGGTAAGATGTGTAAGGCACCTAAGATGTGATACATAAGGAAACGTGCACTTTTTGGTCTGTGTGCCTTATTTGCCTTGCCTCCCTGACCCTGAACACCACAGTGGGGACTGAAAAAAAACCCATGTGTATGTTTCATCTGCTATAAGGAAAATGTTACAGGTCAATAGCTATTAATGTGAGAAACTCTGAGAAAACTGTGAATAGAAGGGAAGTACATTCAACTCTGTCTCACTTTGTCAGCCTCAGTAGAGTGCTAAGATGTCACAGCTCACAGCAACCTCCAACTCCTGGACTTAGGCAATTCTCTTGCCTCAGCTTCCCAAGTAGGCTGGGATTACAGGTGCCCACCACAATGCCCAGATAGGAAAAACATTTTTTCATAAAAGTTATACATCAAAAACTTACAGCAAACATCAAAAATAACAGAAAAACTTTAGGTGTATTTTCTTTTAGAACTAGAAAAATGATGAGGATTGCTTTTTATCACTATTTCTGTTCAATATAGTTTTGGAGATGGTCCAATTAAAGAACTAAATGCTACGAGTGTAGGAAAGGGAAAGGCAAAAATATTACTATCTGCACATGACCTAATCATTTACATAGAACCCCAATATAGAAATTATTAAAAGGAGTAAGAGAGTTAAGCAAGGTCACAGAAGATAAGATTGTCAGAAACTAATATTCCTTTCACAGGGATAATCAGTGGGAGAGTATAAACAAAAATAAGATGCCATTCTAATACTAATGAAAATACACGATAGTTACAAATTAACAATAAACAATGAAAATCTCTTAGGAAGTTAATTTTAAAGCAGTGTTGTCCGTCATGAATGAGGGATTGAATAAATGGAGAGTTATGCAAGTTTATTTTCAATGACTTAACACTACAATGGTGTTATTTCTTTCAAAATCAGTCTACACTTTGAAAAATTCCAGCAAGAAATTTTTTTGAAAAAATGACACCTTTATTTTAAAATGCATATGGAAGAATTGAATCCTAGCCAATTTGAAAAATAAGAACTAAGAAGGAGGGATCCGCTGACCAAGATCTTTGTGACACTCTCTCAATGGGAAATTGCTTTAAAAACAAAACCCACTCCTCCATCACAAATCATAAAGCAAAAAAAGAATGAACATTACCACATCAAAACTAAAAGGTTATGTTTAATGAGGGACACCATAAACAAAGTTGAAAGTCAGGAAACATGCTGGGAAATGATATTCGCCAAAAATGCCAGTTAGTCAACAGAATATATCAGGAATATTTGCAATCAACAAGAACAAGTAAGGAAATACTAGTAGAGATATGAGTGAAGAATAAAAACTGGCAATTGGGCTCAGCACCCGTACCACAGTGGTTAAGGCGCCAGCCACATGCATTGAGGCTGGCAGGTTCAAGCCCAGCTTGGGCCAGGTAAATGACAATCACAACTGTAACAAGAAAATAGCCAGATATTGTGGTGGACACCTGTAGTCCCAGCTACTTGTGAGGCTGAGGCAAGAGTTTGAGGTTGCTGTGAGCTGTGACGCCACTGCACTCTACTGAGGGTGACATAGTACGACTGTCTCAAAAAAAAAAAAAAAAAGAAAGAAAAAGAACTAGGGCAGCGCCTGTGGCTCAAAGGAGTAGAGTGCCAGCCCCATATGCCAGAGGTAGCAGGTTCAAATCCAGCCCCACCAAAAACTGCAAAACAAACAAACAAAAAAGAACTGACAGTTGCCCAATGGACAATCAGAGAAATATTATACACAATTGAAAGATAGTGTTGCATATAGAGCAAAAGCCAAGGACAGCGGAATGTAAATTTATTTTGAAACTCTGACATGTAATTGGAATGTAGCTGTCTTAGTGATTGATGTTTGCAGCTGCTTCTCCATGACCTGTGCTACTGAGGCAGGATTTGAAAGCATCCCCTCCCACAAAAGGAGGGTCCCGTTTGGAATGCACAGGTTGGGCTGTTCCACAGTCACCACTCCCTCCCACCGCCGGGGGTACACTCATTTATTTTCCTCATAATTCAGTTTCCCATTTGGATGATGGGCTCCATTCAGGGAGAGCTGTTTAGGTTCATCAAAATGCTATTTTTCTGTAATTATTGCATATAGTTATTAGTAAAAAAATTTTTCTAATCTTCCTATAAGAAAATTTCTTATTCCACCACACTTTTTAACTGACACAGACAGGTTTTAAGCTACATGATATAACCATGAACACTTCCTCTGAAATAATCTAGCAGTATTTCACTGGCCTTAGTTTAGTTTCCGAAGCTATGTAGGAGAATTTTCATCTTACCACTATTTAACTATTTTAAATAAAAATCCAAACAAGACATATATGCATTTAAAAATAATTTTATTCTCTTTTTTAATTTCATCAAGTTTATTTATAGATTATAAACCATCTGAAGGAGATAATCTCACACATGTTTACATACATACAAATACATTTTATATATAATTTATATAAATTATAATTTAAATTTTTTTCTTTTTTCCCTCAGTTCTCAGCATAGTAATGAATGTGGAATTGGTACATGTAATGACTTATTTTCCTCAGGGGAAACACTGACAAAGTAACAGCTCCTTTTAGGGTCTAAGTCTTTTCATTGTCTTTAAGTCTTCTATTTTTATTTTTTTAAGATTAAGTGCCTAATATTCTTTGCCTATGAAACTATAGAGTGTCTAGAGTAAAGTGTGAAACTATGCACTTAATAAATATGTTTATGTTCAAGTCTAAGCCAAAACTTGTAGTAAACAGTTTGAAGGGAACATAATTAACATTCTTGGTTTGATGTCAAGGCCTGAGTCATCCTGGGAGAGAAGACAGTGTATGTGGCAAGGTCTTTATGAAAGTACTTATGAAAAGTTGAGCAGATTGAGAAGAAAAAACAAAAGGAAAGACAAAAGGATATTTCACTGGCTAGCAGGGTTTGAAAACAAATTTGCATTCGACACAGTCCTGTGTGTCCTGCTGGACACTGAATATCTAGAATATATAATAATATTAAGATATCCTACTTTTCTATGCATATTAACCAATAGTTCAACAAATGCAAAGTTGTAACTTAAGTACCTGAAGCCACAAAAATGTGTGAAGCAAACAAGTATCTTGTAAAAGAATCTTGTGATTTTTAGAGAATACCAAAAGCCTATTCCTGGCTCTACATTTTTGAAGGGCTGTAATCTCCCTTGCATTAGAAAGAAAACAAAAACTTAAATAATTTTTAAATAAATAAATTTTTCTCACGTATAATTTCTCTTTTTCTCATGTATAATTTATCAACTTTATTCATGTGTATTTACAAATAATTTCACTTCTCTTCAAAGACAAGATGTATTTTAGTGTCATCTTGGGACATTATGAACAAAACAATAAGCATTTCCTAGCAATTCTATATATTCTACAAATAATTTTTTTGATGTTTCTTCATTTGTCACAAGAGGGAAGGTTTTCAGATAAAATGGGTTTAAACCTGGATAGCCTCACTGAAGATGTGTTAAAACTGTTTGTCTGGAAAACTATAGTGAAACTAAACATCTGAAAAGCTTGGTATGATCAAAACCAAGAAGGTGGGAACTTAACTTTCCACAAATTTGTTCCATTAAACACTTGTCACTTGTTATCAGATGTAATTTTTAATCACGTGCCTTTGTAGTCTTTGGATCATCTGAGACGAAGTGATTGGTTTATTTGTTGTGTCTTTACACTGAATATTATTGTCAGAAGAATCAGGGAGCAGCCATTCTTGAGTGAATTTTTTTTATTTGTGGTACAAAATTTTAAACCAATTTCCAGAAAAGAATTCCTTAGTGAATAATGCAAATACTTTTACCTTTTTCCCAACACACCTGTAAGTTCGATGTAAGCAATTTAATTTAGTAACCTTAACATCATTGCTATGCAATGGGCTTTTCTCATTGGGAAAAGAATATTAATTTGGCTAATTGGGCTTGGATTTTACGCTGGGTTGGCTTCTTATTAGCTGTGTGAACTTGCCCTCGTCCCCCCAATATATCTTACTTTCTATGAGCCTTACAATCATTCTTTGTACTCTGCAGGAAGGGCTGGGGCATTTGTGAGGAGTGAATAAAAGCAAGCTTGTGGAAGCCTCAAACTAGCAAAGTGTGAGCTAAATCTACCAGTGGATGTCATTTGTTTGAATCATACAAAGCTTTAAAATTTATCTACAACTTAAAATATTTTTAATTTAATTTAAAATGTTTAATTAAACATTATCAATTCAGACTTCTAATTTGTTTATTTTGGAATCTAAATATTAAAAAAAATTACAAGTGGCTAAAACTGAGTTACTTTGCTTTAACATGTTTCTGACTATTGCCTTTTGTCTTCACCCATCTGGCTGGGTAGATGTTTGTGCTTGTAATTCCCAATATAAAATAAATGTTTAAGTCATTAGTCCAGTAACATCCTGCTAAAGCAAATTGTATTAGACAAAGTGATCTTGAACACAAATGGAAATTCAGTGATCAACAGGGAATTAAAATTTCTTTTAAATGGTGAGGGAGAGACAGAAATGTACATAGATGATAAAATGTTTATGGAAGTAACTAGGCAGTTAAACAGACACGGGTTTCACAGAGCTTTCTCTCTTAGAAGAAACATAGATTAATATTTAGGACATGTTTAATTCAAAGCTATCTATAGATATGAATGAACCATTCACCATAAAAAAAGAAAATAGGTAATCTATGTGAGACCTAAGTGATAGCCAGCTGTTGTGTGGCCAGCAATTAGTTACAGCAAACAACGAGGATTTATCCCCTGACAAGTGAGGGAGCACGTAGGCTACAAGTCGTGTTAAATAAAGCTCAGCTAACAAAAGCACAGGGTCCTGATTCTTCTCAACCAGCTATCAAACCCTTCTGCACCAGGCAATTAAAGATGCTGAACACAGTTTGATTAATCCTCAGCTCAGATTCAAAATGTGTTTTTTCAATACCTCCACTCATTTCAGAGGTCTATTTATATTCCTGTTTTTTTTTTCAAAATGTTGCTAAAGTATAACATCACACAGAGAAGTACAGGGTAGGTATACAACTCATTGAATTTTCAAAAATTGATCACACCTTTTAACCAGCACCTAGATCAAAAACCAATTTACTTGTACTCCAGAAGTCCTTCTTCCTCTGTTTCCTCCAGACACAACTCACCCACCCCCTGCGAGAGTAACCGCTATTAGGACTTCTAATGCCTACAGTTGCTTTTACTTATTTTTAAACTTCATAAATATGAAATTGTAAAATGTGTGTTTCCTTTTCCTATTATTATATTTATTCATATTTTCAAGTGTAGTGGTAAGTTTACTCACATTGCTGAATAGTATTTCATTGTGTAAATAAACCATAATTCATTTGTCCATACTACTGTTTTCAGTGTGGGAATATTGTATAGTGTTTCTATAAATATAAATATACTGTGCTTTTCTTTGGTGCACACACAAATATGTATCTGTTGGGGCTCCCGTACTTTGAAGTCCACTCTAAGAGGTTTCTCAGATGCTTGAACTTGTACATTTGCCTTGAATCCAATCACTGGGCTGGCCTCATAATCTTGCTTGAGGCAGAGGTTGCCCTGGGCTTCAGGCATCCTCTTCTCTAATTTTCCTGTGGCTCTCCTGATGCCCCTCCTCTCCCGATGCCCTTGGGGTATGGACCTCTGACACCCAAGCCCTCTCTTTCTTTTGACTGCTTCCTGGCTTTGATGCGTTCAAGACACTTCCGGGCTCCAGATCACTTCTGCTCTTCCTCTCCCTTCTTGTCTCTTCTGTCTGTTTGTCTTCTTGGCCATAAAATTATTTTTTGTGCATTGTAGAATATGTGGAAGCATCCTGGGCTCAACCCAGTAGATACCAGCAGCTCCTGCCACCTTCAGCCATGCAAAGCAAAGACATTGACAAACATTCTCATGGGTTGGGGTGGGGAAACAAAATTGATTCTAATTGAGAACCACTCAGTAAAAAATTGCAGAAGTATGTTTACACAACTTCTGAAGCTAAATTATTGCCTTAGTTCATTTGGTGTTTCTACAAAGGAATACCTGAGGCTGGGTAATTTATACAAAATAAAGGCTTATTTGGCTCACAGTTTTGCTGACTGGAAGACTGGTCTTTTGGTGAAAGCCTTGGGCTGCTTCTTTGCACTATTTCTTAGAGTTTATTGATCCCTTCTCTTCTTGTGCCAGAGATCGCATGGCAAGACAGTAAGCAAGAGCATGAGAGGGAGGTGCCAGGCTGTTTTTAGCAATCAGCTCTCTTGGGAAATAATAGGGTAAGAACTTCTTTATTGCTTGAGGACAGCACCTAGCCATTCATGAGGGGTCTGGCCCTGTGACCCAAACACCTCCCATTAGGCCCCACCTCCAACACCAGGGACCAAATATCAACATAGGTGTGAGGAGACAAACATCCTAACTATAGCAATCATGAAAAGCCATTCAGCATTTTTCCTATTTCTTTTGGGACACTCATTCTGGAAGAAACTCATTGCTATGGAGGTTCAACTCCCAGATACCACATGCCTGAAAAGCCATGTGTGTATATGCTCAGTGACAGTCTCAGTGGAGGCCTAGTGACAGCCCCCAATGAGTCTTACTTATATTTTTGATCCATAAAGTCTACAGGGTAATAAAATTATTGTTTTCCACTGCTAAATTTGGGGTTCTGTTTTACTGGTCGTGATTTAGTGTCTTCAGTGTTTTGAAATAGAACCACTGGAAAACAGGAAGAAGCTAGTTTACTTATGACCCAGGTTTTACTTGAATTACATGTGTATCTTATCAAGTGAGTAGCAGATACACAAGTGACCACAAACGGGAATTCTCCACACTCAGTTATTTGGGCGGGTACTCATGGTATGCTGAGAAAATAAGAATCGGCATCTTAAACTCATTTTCATCCCTTGTTTCTCAAGAGAAAATATTCTGAAGATGTAAGAGTTAATGAAAACATCTGGTTTATGGGAAAATTATAAGGACATGCTTTTCCCTCCCCCCTCGCACCACTCCCACAGTGGAGCATTAGCAGATTCTCAGACCTTAGCAACAAAATCAATAACAACAGGCTAACATAATTACTCTGTAGAGAGGGCAGATTGTGCAGGCTATTACTTTATTAAGCAAGAACAACATGCGTGACGTGACACAGCATCCTGCAAGGACGGAAGAATTGGAAGAATGCAGGAAAGAGTGCAAGGCACTTCATAAATATGCTGAATTGAAGGAATTAGGATCATGCCCTACCATGGCAGGAAAATGAATGTTTGCTTTTTCTGGCGTATTTGCTTAGGGATACTTTAGCATCTTTAAAATATAAATGCCTTGGCTGTGGTTCTATCAGTCTCTCTAATTTTATAAAGAGGAATGCTCAGATGTTAAAATATTTGTTCTCTTCTCTGGCAATTCATTTTCTACTCAAAATGGAATGACCTCCAAGGTGAGGGCAGAAGCACAAGAATTGCTGGGTGTTCACCTGGCACTTGTTTGATAAGTTCTTGGTTTATTACCATAATTTTACAAAATACCCCAGGGAGGGTGTTTTTAAATAAAATAATTTATTACCATTCATCATGCTCAAGAGAGTCAAAATAAAACAAAGATTTAGAACCATATTCTTCAGTTCTGAAGGAAAAGAAGCATCTCATTTTATCAGTGGACAGGTCCATTATCTCATCTCAGCAGTGGGCAGGTCCATTTCCTAGGCATTCCCTTCTATAGCACCACAGAAAGGTAATCCAGCCCTCTGCATTTTCCAAGACCACCTGCCATCTGCTTTCCACTCTGGTCAGCCAGTGGGAGGCACCAGAGAGAGACTGAGGGGTGGGAGCCGGGAGAGGCAGCCAGAGAATTTCTCTCCCTCTCTGTGCTCATTTGAAGTCATGTCATCCATTCCTACACATCCATTCCTACATGGGGTCATCTCTTGCCAGGTGACTCCAGCCACGGATCGAGTTCCAATCTAGTTCTATTATTACTATCTCCTTCTTTTGTCCTTCAGGCTCTAACATTGGTAACAGCTAATATTCTCAATATTAAACCTCATTTAATGAACAGCTCACCACAGATTCTGTTTTTCTGACCAGGCTCTGCCTAATACAGAGAGAACCTAAATCCAAATAAAGTCTGACTTGAGACCTAGATATTATGTTATTGTTTGATAGAATATTTTTTAAAAAGAACATCTTTGCATTATTAGAGTTTATTGATTAATTTTACAGTTTAGGCCAGACACATTTATAGTAACATAATTCTCTGATACATTTCCTATGTATCTTAAGCCAACTTTATTGAGGCATAACTTACATAAATTGTATTGAAGATATAGTCCTTTATATATCTTGATAGATTTTCTTTCAATTATTTTTCCCAGTTTTCATTGGATCATTTATCAAAATTTCTGTATAGTTCTGGTTTCTGACTGTGTAAGTAAGAAGTTTGAAAGTCACCACTCTACCCTAACAACAAGTAAAAAGCTTAACAGACCGAAAATCAACAACTCTTGTTGGATCCATGAAAAAGTTTAGGACGGAGGGAGAACCATTGTCGACCAATATTGGAGAGACAGGCAGATGAACACAGAGTCTCAGCTTACTGGAAGACAGACCCATAAGTGGAAAGCTATCATAGAAGCCAAGGCCAGGGTTGGGAGACCTGCACTGTAATTGTTCAAATGCTGGAGTCTCAATGTGGACAACCTGTAACTTAAAACAAGGTACCCAGTCCCCATAGGGACTCCCACACTTTTGAGAGTTTTCCCTCTAGTAGCTTAGTGAGATTTTCACAGTAAACATCAGAGACAAATCTGTTGATATATCTGGCAAGGGGCGGGGGAAGAAGAATTTTGGAATATGCCAGAGCACCCTGCTTTTCTTAAAAAAGGTCTGTCCACATGGGGCAGTGCTTGTGGCTCAAAGGAGAAGGGCGCTGGACCCATATGCCCAAGGTGGCGGGTTCAAACCCAGCCCCAGCTAAAAACCACCAAAAAAAAAAAAAAAAAAAAATGTCTGTCCACAGGCAAAATTATTTATCTAGTGGGATTTTATCAGAGCCTAAATGACCTAGAGGGAGGGAGATCCCCAACTCCAGCTAGCTCTAGCCTTTCTGTGGGAGAGAGGAAAAACCCAACTCTAGCCCATTCTAGGCATCCTGTTCCACATAATAGGGCAACCTGAAAAGTAGTTGTGAAGTCCACAATCCTCACTAAAAGACTGAAACTTAATCACAGGGCTGGAGAATTTGCTTCTGCATGTTTACACATAAAGCAACATGAATGATAGCAGGGATACAAGGCAAAGGACGGGGGAATCAAGATTATTAATCTTAATTATAATATAATGTACTCACACTACCTGTGAAGTAGAATAGTGTTATTTAAAAGTAGGCTTGGATTAGTTGTAACTATGTATTATAAACTCTAGGGCAACCATTTAAAAAAATGTAGCGTGTGGCCCGGCGCCTGTGGCTCATCGGGCTAAGGCGCCAGCCATGTACACCTGAGCTGGCGGGTTCGAATCCAGCCCCCGCCCGCCAAACAACAATGACAGCTGCAACCAAAAAATGGGTGGGCGTTGTGGTGGGCGCCTATAGTCCCAGCTACTTGGGAGGCGGAGGCAGGAGACTCGCTTGAGCCCAGGAATTGGAGGTTGCTGTGAGCTGTGATGCCATAGCACTCTATCCAGGGTGAAAGCTTGAGGCTCTGTCTCAAAAAATAAATAAATAAATAAATAAATGTAGTGCAACTGATATGCTAAGAGAGGATAAAAAAAATGGAATCATATAAAACGCTCAGTTAAAAATACAAAAAAGAAGGAAAAGATTGGAAAATCAGTCTAGGAACAAAGAACAAGGTCAATAAATAGAAAATGGTAACAATTACAGGAGATATTAATTAAACTATATCAATAATCATTTTGAAGATGGATGGCCTAAATAGACTAATTAAAAGACAGATTGATGGGAGTGGATTAAAATGCCATATTCAATTATATATTGCATACAAGAAACCAACTTTAGGTTTAAAGACACAATCAAATGGAAAAAAGAGACTATTCAACAAACAGTGCTGGAACAACTAGACATCCACATGTAAAGAAGAAAAAATAATTTTGACACATATCTTACACCCTTCACAGAAAAATAACTCAAATGGATCATATGCTTAAAAATATAAAGCAATAAAACTATTAGATTAGAAGATCACCTGGGGACAAAACTGCATGGCCTTGGATACGACAGTAACTTTTTATTTTAAATACCCACCACATAAAGGTACAACCCATGAAAGAAAGAAGAGATTAAACTGGATTTCATAAAAATTAAAAAGTAAAAGACAGTGCCAAAAAGAATAAGAATATAAGCCATAGACTTGGAGAAAATGATTGCAAAGTACATATCTTATAAAAGACTGTCATCCAAAATATACAAAGAATTCTTGAAAGCGAACAATAAGAAGACAGACCCAATTAAAAAATGGGCCAAAAGTATTAATAGAAACCTCAACAAAGAATATATACAAATGGCAAATAAGCATATGAAAAGATGCTTCACATCATATTTCAGCATGAAAATGCAAATTAAAATGATATACCACTATACGCTTATTAGAATGGCTAAAATTCAGAACCCAGATAACACCAAATATGGATGAGAATATAGAGCAACAGGAACTCTCATTTGTTGCTAATGGGAATGTAAAATGATATCATCAACTTTGGAAGACAGTTTGGAGGTTTATTATAAAACTATGGATACTCTTACTATACAATCAAGCAATGCTACTCCTTGATATTTATTCAAAGGTGTTGAAAACTGATGTCCACAAAAAACTTGCATTTTTTTTTAAATAATCAAGGGCCAGGCATTGCAGCTCACATCTGTAATCCTAGCACTTTGGGAGGCTGAGGTGAGACGATCACTTGAGGCCAGGAGTTCAAGACCAGCCTATACAACAAAGCAAGACCCTTGCTCTCCAAAAAAGAAAGAAAGAAAAAAAAAAAAAAGCATTGAAGATGCCCTTCAGTAGGTGAGTGAAAAATATACTGTAATACATCCAGACACTCATATATTATTCAGAACTAGAAAGAAACAAGCTATCAAGGCAGAAAAAACATGGAGGAAACTTGAATGCATATTATTATATGAAAAAAGCCAATCTGGAAAGACTGCATGTTATGTGACTCTAACAATGTGATCTTCTAGAAAAGGTAATATTATGGAAACAGTAAAAAGTTTAGTGATTTCCAGGGGGTTAGGGCAAGTGAAATAGGCAGACCACAATTTTTAGGGTCATGAAAATACTCTATGTTTAGGGAGAGGGCATGGCATGCCATTATTCATTTGTCAAAATCCACAGAATGTACAAGAATAAACCCTAATGCAAACTGTAAGCATTGGGTTATTATGATGTGCCAATGTATGTTCATCAATTTTATAATAACAGTTACACCATTGTTATGGGGGTAAGGAGTATATGGGAAATATCTTTACCTTCCTCTTAATTTTATTGTAAATATAAATCTAAAACTTCTCTAAAAAATAGTTTCTTTTTTGGGGGGGATGGGCAGACTCTCACTTTGTTGTCATTGGTAAAATGCCATGGCCATCATAGCTCACAGCAACCTCAAACTCTTGGGCTCAAGCGATTCTCTTGCTTCAGCCTCCCAAGTAGCTGGGACTACAGGTGCTTGCCAAAATGCCCAGCTATTTTTAGAGATAAGATCTCACTCTGGTTCAGGCTAGTCTCAAACTCATGAGACCACAGCCTCCCAGAGTGCTAGGATTACAGGCATGAGCCACCACGCCCGGCCAAAAAAATACAATCTTTAAAAGATAAACCTTTCTGATATATTGTGGTTAAACTATCTTTGTCAGATGCATTAAGTATTTTGAATGTTTTTTTCCTTAGTCCCAAGCTTGCATATTCATTTTCTTAAATTTATTTTCTGAAGACAAAAAGAAGTTTTTTTTATGACTTTCAAATTTTCAACTATCGTTTTTTCTTTTATGTTCCAAGCTTTTTTTTTTTTAAGTTAAATCATAGCTGTGTACATTAGTACAATTGTGGGGTACAATGTGCTGACATACAATCTGAAACATTTTCATCAAACTGTTTATAGCCTTCATGGCACTTTCCTAGTTATTGTATGAAGACATTTGTATTCTGCATTTAGTAAGTTTCATCTGTACCCTTATAAGATGCACCATAGATGTGATCCCATCAGCTACTTTTTGGTTGTAGTTGTCAATGTTGGTTAGCAGG